>APFE030674880.1:0-15681 GCA_000404065.3 Pinus taeda
TAGAGTTAGGTAAAGTGTGTTTCTTTACTGTTGTACATTTTGTAACTTACAATCTGACGGTCACGATATGTAGTGATCTGACGGTTCATTCTCTCCTCGGTATTACCGACACTTGAACCGTGGCTTTACACCTGATTGGTCCATGAATTCTATTTAAAGAGCATGGAGGGTCATTTGTAGGTTAACCGTGCATGAGAGAAGCTTATGTAAATTTTCATTCTTTTATTAATAAATTGCCTGTAGTAGCCACATTGGCGCACGCCGTGGACTGTTTCCGTCTTTGAGGGTTTTAACCACGTCAAAAATACTGGTGTATTGATTTGAGATCTGGTTGTGAGCGGTGTCCTTTTGGTGTTCTTTCTGAGGAACTTACCCTGTAAATTCCTACAGCACACACACGTAAGGTAAAACATTTTAATGCCACAAGTAGAGAATCACAGTGTTTTTAACTTAGATATGAATTTATAGTCTATAAAATGTACATTGAAAATTGGTACATTGAAGATGGTGTGTGGATCTATTTCTTAGTGGGGCATATATTCCTAAATAATGAGCTTATAAGGCTAGGATGGTCATTACTTTTCTTTTTGCAAAATTTCAAGTCTGAATATCTAAGGTCATAGAAAATAAACCAGGTCATTGTGTAGGTCAATACATGGAAATGCCACCTATCTTGGATAAGGAGGAATTCATCCATCATCTAGATTACCACTCTGCAATGTTGGATCACATTCTATATTATTTAAACAAATAAGAGGAAACAAGGGTCACAGAGGTTAAGGCCTAGTTACTGCTCCTAAATCAAAATAATTGTCTACTACAAACTAAAACTGACCGACTAAAAACAAATCTCGATCTATTAGACCGCAATTTTGCAAGACTTGAATTCTTGAGTGCTAAAGGTGTATAAGAAGTCATCTTGGGTTAGGACATGAGAAAGGTGTTGGATGTGAATTAACTTACGACCTTGGAAGGACTCAAGAAAGATGTTGAGGTGGCAGGAGTGACCTAGGTCCCTGATCCAATGCAATAAAGGAAAGATGCTGATGAAATTATTGATGTTAACCTTAAATTTGGCTTGATCAATGTAGGTTATTTCTCTATTTTTTTTAAATTGTGTATTTCAAATATGTACCAGTTTTAGAATTTTACTGGAAGGTTTCGGGATGATATAAATTAAGATTCACAGTATGCAGGACGTGTAGTAGCTTAAAAAATATTTTTGGACATGTTTGAGCTCAATAGACAAAGATTTAGGTGAAATTGTAAAATTTTCTAGCCTTGAATGAAACTTGATATTAATATAAAGAATCCTAATCATTTCTTTAAAAAAAATACAGTAATAAAAAACTCAATTTTATTCATATTTAATTATATAGATAGTTATTGTGACTTGAATAGTAATATTGTTTTAGATTTATTCCTAGAGTATATATCTATTTTATATTTCTTAGTTTTAAAAGCTCTTAGTGTTTTACAAGAGTATGGGAGACAAGTCATTATACTAAATAAATACATTACAATAATTAAAAAAAATATATCGAATTCACTTTCAAAGTAAAAAACTAAATTAATATTAAAAAAATGAAAATTAACAATGTAACAAACATAATAATGAGTAATAATTACTTAAAATGTATAAAGGTGTATCTTATCAAAGAAACAAATCTGTTCATATGAAAGGGCACTATGTCTGGTATTTATAATGGTCCTCATCATAACTATCAATCCAATTTATTCTATCATCCATCAATATGTATATTGTTTACAATATTTCATGTACAAATACATTATAAGTACAAACAACTACAATATTTTTTTAGTATAATGGTATCAGAGTCGTGTTCTTCGATCTCAACCTTTTTCCCATAAAACACTCCATCTGTAATTCCATGGTGATCAAAGTGTTTCGCTACACATCTTTAGGAGATTCTCCATTTTTTCCTGAATACCTTTTGGCCATTAAAAAGGAATAAAGAAATAAAGTTTTACACTTAAAAAACTCTAACAGAAAAAAATGAGAAAATTTGCAGTTAAAAAACCTTAATAAAAAATTATTAGAACAAATTAGGGATTTAAGAGATGAGAAACTCTGGTTATTCTTTTATAAATATTAGAAAATTATATATTACATAGCAATGGAACACATAAAATATATTGTAGAACTATAAACACAGAAAATGCATAAAACAAGAGAGACACAGATATACGTTGTTCACCTAATGCATGGCATCAAAATGAAATTGAATCATAAGCTTAAGAACTTTTACTCTAAGAAAATGATAACCAAAATTTTCTCACTCAAATTAAGAAACTTAAGGATGATAAGAAATCATTAAAGAAAAAATTAAAATAAATAATCATGAAAGAACTATCAAAGTCTTCAAACGTAACAATGCAAGTTATTGAAAAAGGAAAAAAATATCAATCCATTCAATACCACGAATCAAGAAGATGACAAATCAGTTGAATGAAACACATACTGAGATGTTGTAGTTCATATGATCAAATTTCCAAGCGAATATTTCGTAACCAGCTCAAAAACATCAATACTCGAAGTAAATGAAGAAGTTGCCACACATATGATAATATAAAATCAAATCACAAAATTCATTATCGACATCTAAACCATAAGAGAAGACATCATAAAAATTTTGGGTATCCATTTCATTCAAAAAGAAAAAAAGCAACACTTATGTTTCGAATAATAAGTATGTTAACACAATCCAATCTCATGATAAGAAATTATCCCAGCCATCAAGTAATTGCAAATTTCCATAGAATATTGATTTAGGATGGTGAGATACCTTCTGAGTTCAAAAACCTTATTTATCTTTCAAAGTATCTTCTCATCTTCTATCATCGAAGATGACAACTTGAATACTTCCAAAAAGATGTGAATAGATTAGAAGAGAAATAAATAGATGACATAATTGTCGGAAATAAGATTAGAGGAAAACATTTTTGAAGAAGAAGAAAATGTTATAAATATAATTTATATAAAAATAAAATAATAAACTATCATATAAATTATTAAATAAATAATAATCGATAATGAACGAGGAGTCTAAGGGGAAAGACTTCATGAGGTAAACTTACTGGGTAAACAAGACAGGCGTCATTTGTAACATTGAAATCTCATATCTCATACCTCTTATATTCCATACATTCTGAATATTCTATTATGCATATGAACTTGTTCATCAAATTATGAATATAATTATATAAAAGATAAAATAAAATAATCATCATAATAATAATAGAATAAATAATAAGTAGTACTTAGGAGGCATGTCTAAGGGAACATGACCATTCATGAAGGGGCACCTGCCTAGGTATATAAGTAGGCCCTCCTTTGTAACATTGGAATCTCATATCTCATATTACATGTATTCAAACACTCTTATATAAATATATTATTCAACGCATGGTGGAAATTCTTATATCCCAGATATTTTAAATATTTTGCTAGTATTTCACATTCTAAATTTCTGCAACCATATTCATTGTGTTATAAAAAAACTTCTCGATTCATCACATTTGCTATTTTTACTCTCGACGTTTCAAACCAGCAACTATGGTTCATCTTCAAGATGAAAAATATATGAAATAATGAACTTCCCATGTTATTAATAAATAGAAGAAGGATGTGAGAATAATGGCGGACACTAACACTAAATTTACAAAATCCAATATTAATTAGAATTTATGAATTTATGAATTTTAAGGGGATTAAAGATAAAATCAAATGAGTTTTTTATGATTTAATTAATAATATAAATGGTAATATTTAGATAATATGAATCTAATATGTACAAATGCTTTAGTAAGTAATGTTAGGATTATAATATCCATATCGGATTATATTATGTTAATAAATATTCAAAATATAATAAAAATATAAATATATAATGAGAATCAAACAAATGTGTATATGTGAAAAATAAAAAAATTTGATTGTTGTTTAATAGATTATAATGTCATTAATTAGGCTTTGATTAGAGGGGTTATATAATAATAAGCTTATGAATAAAATTAAGAAAAATAGATAAAGTGATTGATCGTGTGACACATTCAGGATTCTTCAAGGCTAGGGAGTGGAGGTTTTAAAGATATTGATTTGGATGTTAAAGTGGGAATTGACTTCTCGCTAATGATCCATCTATCCTCTCGAGGTAGTTCAGAGGGATAAACTCTGGGCTTAGAGACTCATCAAAAGGTTTTAGTCCCCAGTTGTAGGCTTCAGATAGCCTAGGAAGTGATTTTGTTAGTTCAGTCACTTGGATAGCACTATGAGGGTGTGATTTTGACTTGGTGGTCACTCGGACGGATCGATAAGAGAGCGACTTTGGTTCTTTTGTGTTTAGGGAAATATTCATAAGCACACTCCTCAAGTGACTTTATTGTTATAGTTGCTCATATAATGTCTTAGTAAGTGTGACTTTGAGATTTTTAGTTGCTCACAAATAATACTAATGATAAAGGATTTAGATTTGAGGTTTTGGCATCTTAGCATCAGTGATTTATGGATATGGGTTTCTCTGCTACATACCAGTGGATCTATCTTTCTATGTTGTTATAAAACATCTATAGGTCTAGCATATTGTTACCTGTTGTTGATCATATGTATTGGGCTTGTTGTACTCACTGTTATAACTTTTTATCACGATCTAAGAAGAAGAAGAATATTTTCAAGGGTTTTCCCAATATTGGGTTTTTCCTTGGTCGCGAACTGATCTTGTTGTCTCTATAAGTGTGCATGCTTTATTCTAATGTTCCTTTTATATTCTTCTACATTGATGATTATGGTGATGTTGTTTCTTTCTATTTTATTGCACATGTTGATGTATAATAGTATAGATCTCAATAATGAAATAATAATATAGGGTGAACTTAAAGTATTAATGGTGAAATACAACTGTCATAGTAAAGAACAATGTTTCCTTAAGGAAAATTAATGTGGAGTCATATCCAGGTTGAATAAAATCCATGGAAATCATCGTGATGATGACACCATTGATGGAAGCAACAAGAGGATGGTGGAAACCTATAAGAATTGTAGGGTTTACAAAAAACCCTACAAATGTTGATGATTAGGGTTTGATGTATTATATGAGGCTACGGATGGAGAGAAATTCTTGGTCTATGGTATATTCTTTAGATTTGATGTATGAAACTCCAGCATGATCTATGTGTAGATGCTCAACCACTCGTAGAAGATTTGATGAATTTCGAGATGGGATAACCCTTAGGAGGTTTGGTTGGATACTTGAAGACAACATTGGTATATGGAACATGGATATTGATGATTCTTGAATATTTATTTGAGAGGGAGAGGATCACCTCTCATTGAATATATGCATTTCTTGACTTATGATGCTTCTTACTTATAGATCTTATGATTATGTTTATTTGATTATATGGAAGTTTCTAACCTCCATGATGACATGTGATGAGTGGGTCCTTCGTAAGGATTATTTTAGGATGCATATCTAGAAATAGTTAAAGAGGTACTTGATGAAAATATGAAAAAGTACTTCAAGTAGCTCATGGGTAATGAGCACATGCTCTAGTATTTGGATACTACAAGATATGGATGGTATGTTGTGTTTCAACTATTGAATTGGTAAGCCCTAAGGTTGGATGAGAATGATTCTTTATTTAATGGATCATACATGTATATCAAAGTGACTTAGATCTATTTTTCCTATAATGAAACGATGCACTTGGTATTGAACACTTTGATCTTCTTGAATTCATTGAAGTTATCTAATGTTGATACATTGATACAATTAATAGTTGGCTAACATCTATGATCTATTTTTTGTATGTCTTGATCCTAAAGAAGGATAGTACCTTAGGTCTATAAAATGACACTTTTCATAGAAGGATAGTTCATTGACTCCTATACATTATTCTGCTGTTAATTCTTGTGATAAGCATGATGAAAGCAAATGGAAAGAGTGATTGACACTCTTGTTGTTTGACCTAATTTGATCTCCTTAGACATGAGGAGCATGGTATCTTTCATATGAGAAGTATAACTGTAAGATTGATATTCCAGATCTCTTACTACCTATGTTCTTGTCTTCATGAAATATGGTTAAACATGAAACAATAAGTTGATGGAGTGACTTGATAGAAAATGCTCTTGTGTTCATAAACTTTGAGATATGATGTTGCTTCTATTTGCTTCTTTGAGTCTAAATCTTTGATGAAATATTGATTTCATGATGTTGATAGCCATATTTTTATCATCTAACAAATATGTTGTTGTATGATTCAAGTCAAGACGGGTTAACTACATGAATGAAGTTGAATGATGCAGATCCCCACGTAGAGGTAGAATCACTTCTCAATATTCTTACCCTTATCACTACTTGTATTCTATGGTTCTGAAGTATGATTTAAGTGCACCTGATAGTATTTATCTACAACATGCCTTTAGATATGAAGCTCATATAGAAATTAGGTTTTTTTTTCTAGTTGCAGTCATAGATCTAGGATATCTCGTCCCTGGTTGCACTCATACTAAGGCCTAGACAACGACAAGACAACTAAAGTGGCTCCCATACTAACTAGAAGAGAGACCCCAGAGGTTTAACTCCTGTTCACCATCATTTGAAGATTTCTAAAGATGTCTAAACTCTGATTTATGATGTCCTTCACATATTCTTCCACTATTAATTTATTTATGAAGTTGTTGAGTTAAATTATTGATCATATAATGAACTATTTTCCTTGAAATCTAATAGTCACCTGAAATATATGAAGACCAAAGATGTATTGTAGATAAGAAAAATATTATCTAATAGGAAAAGGTTCAATGATTGCCATAACATTAACATGTAGACTAAATTTTTGTTTGCAGGTGACCATGACATACAGACGGATATGTCACTATATCTTAGATACAAGGGGTTGGCATGATTTGGCCTTACTGGTATTTATGAAAAGTGTTTCTTCATGATGTTTCACAATAACTTTGAGTTTAATATTAAGATGTGCTTTGACTATATATCTCTCTATAGTAACATATGGACATGACATGATGTCTAGTGATACGATTTGATGATTGTTAATTTTCCCCAATATCGATAATATGTGGACATGATGACTTATTGGCCTCCTCATTCTTAGCACAACAGTTGAAATAATGAGAGTTATGATTTGGCATGAAAAATGGAACCTGCACGACTCATCCTTGACATATGCATTTACACCTAGTGATAGGATGACTTATATTATGCTTATGAGAATGACTTGATAATGTTTAGATTGATAATGCATGACTTATTGCCATGATGAAGTCATGATTTCATATGAGATACACCTATCTCCTAGTTGAAAATAATAATACTTTGATAATGGTCATCATATGGGTTCTAAACTCTGATGAGTTGACTTTGTTTTTGATGGTACCACATTGAGTTATGTAAGGATGATAATGTTGGCATTATCATTAGAGCATTGCAATCTAGATATTTTTAGATTTGAGAGTTCTATGATGAAGTCAGGAAAATGAGTTCCAAAGTATGGCTTTGATATTGATTATGGTTTTGGTTTTATATCCTCATAATGTACTTGTGAGAGGCGATAAGCCTATGATGATATAATCAGAGGGAGAAGGCTTGTGAGCCCAAAATAATGTATCATGGAATGATGAATCCATTTCTAGAATTTGAAAAGAAATTCCATATTTCAAAGCTATTGGAAAATGTCATGAAAAAAAAGAAAGTCCTTGGATACTCTTATTTGAAGTTCAATATGTTATTGAACTTGACATGGAATCCGATTGTTGGAGAATTGATGTTTTGTTTTGAACATCCATTTGTAGATGTATGATGTGCATAATGAATTCATGAGTGTTTCTTCACTTACATATAGTCACCATCGAGCATGCTTTGAAATATCTGCATAAGGTGTTCTATTTTGAGAATGTGATATTTCTCCTATGATATATACCTACAAATATGTATTGTTGATACTTGAGATTATTGTTGATGTGGACATTCGAATGCTACTTTAGCATGAGATCTACCATGATATTTTGGATGAGAGGTCGATAACATGACCGAGGTTGATCATGATGTTGCTAGAATAGCTAGCTATGAGGCAAGATATAAAAGCTTCGTAGAAGAGTTGTTTGAGCATGATCTTGATATGTCAAGGATACGATCAATACATTGTGATGATCCAATTGGTAGCAATCTCCATATATATGGTTGGGACCAAGGTACTCTCATACATTGAGACAATACAACTATTCGAAACAAGAATAGACTTATAGTTGGCCCCTCTGTGAGAGGGAGGATGATTATGGTATCCTTTTATGATTCATACGATTATATATGATTTGAAATGATATTTGATTTGATGTTCTATATGAACAAGAAACAACTGTTATTGAGGAAATATGATGATGAGAACATATTATTGATCATATTTTAATTGTAATTAATGCATGTGTTCGTATTTCCGAATATATTTGAAATTAGGCATATATGCAGAAGTGGGGATGAAGTCCATTGCCTAGAGGAAGATTTCAATGTGTGCATAGTTTCACTTTGCGCTAAAGGACTTTATGGCTAATGTTTTAGTATTAAACAATGCATATTTTTTAATTGCAATAATACCAAAGAAAACATTGGAATTTTATGATATTGTTGCTAATATTTTAGTCATAAATAATGTGTATCTCCTTGTTTCTACAACTACTTAAGTGGGGTCTGCATTTTTCTCACATTTATGTATCATCCCATGCTTGATTTGCACAATTAAGTATGAAACATTATTCCACACATGCTATATCTAGGCACACCTCCTCCACACACGCTCTGGGCTAGACTCCACACATTGGTATTACTAATATTACTCATAATATTTTAGTGATAAACAATACATATCACTAGTCAATTGAGTAAAAGTTGTGTGGAGTGCACACAAAATTGTGCAGAAAATCATGTTTCCTTGAGCATAAGCTTTGTTTATAGGACATGTAGAAGTGTAAACAATTAATTTTCCATTCTGTTGCTAGAGTGTGCAAGTGAAAAAATAAGTATATTGCATCATATTAATCAATGTTGCTTCTGGACATTCTATTGGATTTGGAGTCTGACTATCTTCTTGATTCAGAGGTCTTATCTCAGCCGCTTCTAGATCCCAATCCTCGATGGGGGGAGGGGGTGTGAGGGGGCTTGCCTCCCCACTATTGTTGCGTGGGGGGTCTAAGGGGGGAAGCTGACATAATATAATTTCGTAGTCAATAAGGGTCATTCATTAGGCGGATCATCTCATGGTAAAACATATGAGGAAATTTTGTTGAAGATATGTATTATTATTATGAGTAAGAAAGAGGGAGTAGATTGTGTGAGAGCGAATAGGAAAATACAATGGATCTATTGTAGATTGTATATCTTCATTTTGTTGTATAAAATAAAAGGAAGGACTGGCTGTTTCTTCGTGGACGTAGTTCACATTGGGTGAACCACGTATATCTGTGTCTCTCTTGTCCTATGCATTTTTGTATCTATTTTTCCACAATATTTTGTGTATTTATTTGCTCCATTAATTAATTTCTAACAACTTCTTTGTGTTGGACATGCTTCATTTTCTACACATTTTTCATTGTATATAGAAAAAGGTTTTTTCTTAGCTTTAGCAAGTGTTCTATCATATGGCTATATATGTAAAAGTTTTAAATGAAAGAGTTTAAGATAAACCAAAGAAACGTTGTTTTCCTAGCATGTAAAGGAGTTGCGTCTGTGTACAACTATTAGAAAATTCTTGTACAGATAACTTTTACTTTGTTAAAATAAAAAATCATGGTCAATTGATATAGTGCAAATTACATCTTTGGTTTTTTATTAAGCCTAGGTGGTATCTTCAATTTGTATTTGCTTTGGATTCTTTATGTTCAAAATTTAGTTCTTTTCATATGATATTTAGAGATGCCATTCAAGCATAATTGAAATTCAAATGTGTGCTTATCTATGTTTCATCATTCTACAAACTTAGGAAACTCTAGGACTTGCCCCTTGTCAAATAGACCAAGCCCTCACAAAGGGATACACACAATTTTTCCAAGTTCTTCCAGGATCTACAGTACTCGTAAAGAAGAGGTAGTATCAACTTCTCAAGGAATACAGACTTAATGTGGTAAAAATACTAATAGGCCTTTAAGTACTGCATTCTTTGTATTGTAATTGTACATGATAAGAACCTGAAGTTTTGGTATGGTATGTAAAAATGTTTGAAGAGAATATTTACTTGCATCAAAGAACAAAGCAAGAGCTTTCACCTCAGAAAAATATATTTGAGACCAACCTTGTTCTTCCATTGAACCTATAGTAATGTCCGAGAAATGTAAAAGGTAAAAAGCTGAGATGTTATGCTGATAAAAATGCTTCCTTATTAAATTTGAAAATTTAGTAAATTGAACAAATAATTATTTGATGCTTATGCAAGGAAAATAGAATAAGTTTCATGGATGACCTGTATGAATTGAAACAAATTGAACCTTAGATGTATGCTTTAGTGCCAACCATTTTGTTGGAATAACATCCTCATTGACAGGCATGAAAAGCCTCTTATCAATCGCACTATCCTGGCTTGCCAGACGCAAGTCTAGATCATGCATCACATCATGTTAATTAAAGAAAAGCTCGCTAGCACAATCAAATGAGATGGCTAGATTCTTGATACATCAAAACTTGTACTAACCAAAGGTAGTGATCTGAAAATCACCTTTACCTTTATGAGCTAACACATTGATTTATCTTGCCTTCTTGATTTCTAATTATTTTTTTGCCTCTACTTTTTTGCAAAGCTACTGCTCATCAAAGACTTTGATGGACAACACCGCTTAAAATTAAGTTGAGATAAGAAGAGAAAAAAACAATTAGCGAATTTATTGAAGGTAGCAAATCTAAGCAAGTTCCTCACCTTGAATCGCTTGTGAGATTTAGGAGATTAGGAATTTCAAGTTCTAAAAAGACCACAAAAGCATCTTTCGAAATAATTCCAAGGACATATACCCCAAGGAAATACTCAAGTCGAGACAGGTTAACTACATGAATGGAGATGAATGATGCATATCCCTAGGTAGAGGTAGAATCACTTCTCAAGATTCTTACCCTTATCACTATTTGTATTCTGTGATGCTGAAGTATGATTTAAGTGCACCTGATAGTATTTATCTACAACATGACTTTAGATATGAAGCCCATATAGAAATTAGGGTTTTTGTTCTGGTCGCAGTCATAGGTCTAGGATATCTCGTCCCTGGTCGCACTCATGCTAAGGCCTAGACAACAACGAGACAACTAAAGTGGCTCCCATGCTAACCGCAAGAGAGAGGCCAGAGGTTTGAATCCTGTTGACCATCATTTGAAGATTTTTGAATATGTCTAAACTCTGAATTATGATGCCCTTGACATATGCTTCCACTATTAATTTATTTATGAAGCTATTGAGTTAAATTGTTGATCATATAATGAAGTATTTTCCTTGAAATCAAATAGTCACCCGAAATATATAAGTACCAAAGATGCATTGTAGATAACACAAATATTATCTAATAGGAAAAGGTTCAATGATTGCCATAAGAATTTATCAAACTCTAAAAAATATAGATTTAGTTTAATCAAAATTTACCAAATTCTAAAAAAGATTAAGTTTGGTTATATGTAAATCTTTTTTTTATTCCTATCAACTATTGATAAATATATGCTTAATATGGATTTATTCTCAACTCTAGATAAATATGTGCTTAAGATAAATCTATGCTAGTGTGTATATTAAAAAATGTTTATATTAAAAAAATTGATTTAAATTTAAGACCACGCAGCTCTCTAAATTAATTTCAATATCTAAATTAAAATTCAATTAAAGAAAACTTTAAATACCAATATCCATTAAAAAAGGGTGATAATTAGGTTTCCCTCACAAACCAACCATGTAAAATGAGCTTCTCGTTCTTTCCTTCAAGCTTGGTAATATGGTTTGCCATATTAAAAAACCCTTAGACAAATCTATTATAATACAATACCATGCCCATGAAACATTGTACCTCATGAACATTGGTTGGTGTTGGCCATTCCATGATTGTGTATTTGCAAAAAAAATGACAACACTTATGAATTTTGAGGGCTTCAATTCGATAAAAGAGTAAAATTTGAAATTTCATCACCACATTTGGCTCAAAAGTGTAAACCATCTTCATGCATTCACCCATTAACCATGTGTAGATGCCCGTGTTAAAAAAAGATTACCCTTTGAGATCAATGTGACTAAAGGAGATTGGAGCCATTAACATGTTTTGGACTAGAAACATATTCCATTAAAATATAAGCTTTGTCATGAGTACCTTTACTTTGCTCGTGTGTGGAATGTTATGTTGAAACTATTTATACACTCAAAAATGTATTTTAAACAACAAAAAAATGACATTTTTTGTTTAAATTATATAGCTAGATTCCAATAAAAAAACTATTCAGTCCATGCTTTGTACTCTATATATATCTGACCAATTACCATGAACTATCTAGTTGAAATCTAGACCTTTGGATTGAAACCCTATTGCCTGGATGGTGGAGAATAATATAGTTGCATCAATCATAATTAATCACAATTATGACCGGTCGTGAGATGGGGAGTCTCTAAAGGGTTCTTTAGGGTGAGGTTTACAAAGCCTAACCTCTAAATTCTAGTAATAAAATGATCATAGGATTAATAAAATTTGCATTCCAATGCTCAAAGCTCAAAATAAATGTTGTTAGCTAAGGAGAGAATTATTTAATGCAATAGTATATTTACACATGGTATAAAGACCACACTGATTAATACAACAAGTATTTGCTATGTAATCTAATAAATCTATTTATCCTCGAGACTCTAAAAATATAAAAAGAAATTAATGCATGATATTAACAAAAGATAAAAAAAATTAATGCATGATATTAACGAATGTATTTAACATTTAATTGATTGATTTCTATATTGTTGGTGGATGGGGTTACATTCTCTTATCAATATTTTAGAGTATAATTTAAATAAAATTGTTTTAATATAAATATTAATATAATAAAAATATTTTAATATGAAATATCTAAATAAAAAGGGAAAAGTATATGTTAATATGAAAAATTAAATAAAGATAAAATAATTTAGGTTTTTTTTTTAAACTAAAGAAAAATTGTAATACATTTTATTTTTAATACATTTTTTTGAATTTATCAAACTCTAAAAAATGTAGATTCATTTTAATTAAAATTTACTTAACTCTGAATTGACAAGTACCATTATCTGACTCTTTTGTTGAATGCTGAATTTATTTATACACTCAAAAATATATTTTAAACAACAATAAATAACATCTTTTATTTAAATAGTTAACTGTCTCGTTGAAATCTACACCTTTGATTGAAACCCTAATGCTTGGACGTGTCGTTGAAATCAATATTTTAGTGTATAACTTAAATAAACTGTTTTAATATTAAATATTAATATATAATAAAATATTTCATATATGAAATATAGAGATAAAAAGGTAAATATATTTGTTATATGAAAAAGTAATTAAAGATAAATAATTTAGTTTTCCTGTTAATTATGGAAAATTTGTAATTTATTTTATTTTTAATACAATTTTTTGAATTTATCAAATTCTAAAAATTGTGAATTCATTTTAATCAAAATTTACTTGATTTTGAAAAAGATAAAATCTGTCGACATGTAAATCTATTTTGATTTCTCAATTTTTAATAAATTTGTGCCTACAATGGATCTATTCTCAATTGTTGGTAAATTTATACTTAAAATAGATCTAAATCTATACTTGAAATAGATCTGTATTTGAAATAGATCTGTATTTAAGATAAATCTGTGTATATTAAGAAAAGTTTGATTTAGATTTAGAGCCCACGGTTGTCAGCTAATTTCAAAGCATTCTGGTGTATCAACGAAACTACATAATCCTTGACTGGAAAGCAGACCAATTTTTGAAAGGTGAAAAGGAAGAAGTGTGCGCTGTACTATTTTTGTAAGCTGAAAACGTAAGATGTGTATACTGAAACAAAATGTTGTGCCTCATGATATTAGAAAAGACAAAAAAGCGAAGTAAAGAAATATATATTCATCTTCCATTATGCAGCAGCAAATTCGTATTCATGGCTGGTGCGACACACACATTATTTGCAGTCATAACCATGTAATGCAACCTCTTATTCTGGGATTCCAATACATAACGAGCCCATTCAGAAATGGGTTTGGATTGGTACTATTGAACTAGAGAAGCGCCCCAACGGAGCCCAACTTAGAAAATGCATGCATTACATATTTAGGGTGAAGGACGGCGAGGGCAGAAGATGAGGGTGTAGGAAGCAGTGGAAGGAGGGCATATGGTGGCGCTTTGGAATGGGAATGCATGGGGACAAGCCTTCTTAAATGCCTTGTTGAAGGCAGCGGATGTCGCCAAATATCCATTGTAATGACCGTTGCACGCAGTAATCACGCTCCCATTCTTCTTCATTTGCAAATCTTTAGGGCACACCAGATCTGAGTTGGCTCTGCACTCCATGGACTCGCAGGGGTGGCTTTTACTAATATTAGTGGCGGCATAGCTTGCAACCAATGACATTGGAAGATTGTAGCCCTTCTCCAATGTAACTGAAAAAATGTCAGGCTTCGCTATTCCACCCAGAAGTTCGAAGACTGCTTTTGTGATTGCCGTTATATTTTGAATCTCGCCTTTGCAATGCAGCTTTCCTTCACAATCACCGGAATCGCAGGTTCCGATCCCTTGGGAATTGAAGACACAACCAGTCCTGCCCCAAACGGATCCCGACCAGAATGGATCTACCTTCCATGAATATGACTCTCCTGCTCCCACTTTCATCATCATCTGAGGAGGAACTTTAGTTGATCCCACAGTTGCAGGCCACAATGGAAATGCGCAGTTGTTCACCACCCTTATTGTTTTATAAGGCATAGGTGACTCTGTTCAGATTCCATTAGTTTGTTCAGTAAAAATTAGTTAAGAAAACATAATAACATTATTACTCTACAGATTTGATTTGAGACAAACATTAGCCTGTACAATTCAATTTGACAATGAGAATTTTACCTGCAACACAAGAACAGAGAAAAGACGTAAATGTAACAAGAAATACAGCCCTCCATGTCATTGTCATCGTTAACTGATTCGCTGAATTTACTTCCGCAGATTTTTTTGTTGCTCGCAACTTCAGAGTTAACGGAGATTTGCAAACAAAAAGTTGCTAGCAACTTCAGAGTTAACGGAGATTTGCAAACAAATAGAAATGAGAGGTGAAAGGACTAGTAGTGTTCTGACAATTATATAGTCCAGGATGGAGAAATGACAGGGCATGAAATGACATATGGCACATCTCTAACCGCATCAACAGGCAAGATTCACGGGCTTTAACTAACAACAAAGACACGGTTTTTTCTTTTCCACTTTTATGATCAATTTTAATTGAAATCAAATCCGGCAGAAATGCTTTTTTTTAGGTCTTCTAAGTTTTAGCGATGTATTTTTTTTTAACATTGATATAAGCAAATTATAATATTTTTCCATAACATAAGTAAATTATAATATTAAAATATTCATAGAAAAGTAAATCTGAATCCTCTGTTTCTTATATATATTAAAATGTATAT
>APFE030674886.1:0-24205 GCA_000404065.3 Pinus taeda
AATGAAATTATTTTATTAATCTTATTTATTTCTTAATTCAAAAATAATATTAATTATTAAATTAAAATTCTTTCTAATTGTGTGTCAAAGACTTAATTAGTTATTTCAATTTTTTAGTCAAACTAGTTGTTATTTCTAACAGCTAGTTAGCTGCTCTCATCATCTATTTATTCCATTTCCTAGATATGATTCCTCATCTTGTCCTGAAGATGAACCACACTAGCTGGTTCGAAACGCTTCGATGAGATTTTATTTTATGTGATTTTTACCGAAAATGTTGTTACAAATAAAATAATTATTATGAATTTTATTACTTTTAGAATATTAATGATGTTATTAAGCATTATTGAAAAAAAATAAAACTTTTATTGATAATTAATCTAAAGGATATTATAATGTTATTATAATAATATAATAATAAGAACTTCCCTTATGGGGGTGCAACATGATAATGACGGTGGTATAGGCATTCCTGTCCTCCACCATAGCAGTTGCTATTATGTTGAGCATTGAATTCGTGGGTTGGTGTGGCCACCCCCATGCATGCATTCACATGCAAACTAAATTGTTTTGGAAACTTCTTGGGGAGGAAAAAACGCCAGAAAAGTTTTTGTGGACTATCAGTTTGGGAGTACCTCGACCCCCTACCTTTACTGGTAGACCAGTGGCTTTGCCCTGGAGCCACAAAGTGGTAGGCTAGGTGGAGAGTTTGTCTTGGAGAAATAATGTTGTGAACAAGCAAGAATGTATACGTGGTGGAATATGGACACCAGTTCGAGGGTTAAACCTTGTTTTCCAGTTCGATCTTGTCGTAAGGAGATTGAAGTTGTTCTTAGTTTCTTCAACTTATCGGCTACTTGGAACTACCTGTAATCGAAATTTGTGTCTCGTCATTTTCATGGGAACTCTAACCCCTATCAAGATTCTTAGATATACAACTATGTTATGGGCTAAAATTAGACCTTCTCAGAGGGGTTTTGTGCTAATCATGGAAACAAAAATTTACTTATTGCTTGGATTTATTGCTGGAAAGGTGGTACCTACGGTTCAATTGGTTTGGCCTTTAGGCCTTAGAGGGGCTTTCATTATACTTCAATTGTTCCTTCAATGTATGTCTGGAGTCTTGTTGCGAGGATTTATTGTGTTGTTGGTCCTATCTTTGTGTACCATCCAACTCTATAGTTGGGTTTAAAATTGGGTTTGATAGTCATTGTCTTTAGGGATGAGTTTATCAGTAAGCTTTTTGTCTAGATATTTTCCTGTAGTATTAAAGGGTGGTATTGCTCCATTGGTGGCTCTATCCTTACCAGGATTTATAGATTTATGAATGTGTCTTGGTTCAACATTTGGCTTGTAGGTAGGTACACTAATTCTATTGATGAAAGTATAAGTTGGCTCATAGCTTGGGCCTTCGGTTGGAATGGTGATAACTATGGCGTTATCATGCTAGTTTTTGGGCCTAAGATAGGGCCTCTATTTGATTCAACTAACCAATCGGTGTCCTTTTGGAATTTTGTAGAAATTTACTACCTAATTTGTGGTTTTCACCGTGAGAATTCACTTGCGATCATCGAGCAAAGAATATGGCCATGGGGTCTCAAGTGTACTGTGAATTGGGAATTCATTGTTCTCTTATTCTGGTTTTCTAGTTTGTTTCAGGGTTATTTTTGAATGGACTAGTTATTATTGTGGTCTTAATTATAAAGCTCCCAACTTAAATCTTAAGTCGAGAGCTTTGGAGTGCTTTATTTGTTGTTCTTTAATTCACGAGTGTTTGTACTTTCTTTGAGATACACCCTTGCTAGCTATCCATCATGCAAAGGTAGCATATGCGGAGCCAAAGAGGAAAGGGAGGTGATAATTGAGGCCCTTAGAGTGATAGAGGCTAGAGTAGTCAGATATTGAAGAGCACAGAGAGGGTTGACAACAGTGCAGAAAGACAAAGTCAACAGAAGTGCAGAGTTTTCAGTCGATAGAGGCAATAATAGTCAAATACTTTGATGACAAAGGCATCATTATGATTCAGGTTGGATGTTTTTGTTTCTAGAGTTGTTGGAGAAACAACACTAGAGAGAAGTGTTGCATGCAGAACATTCCAAAGGTTTAGGATCAAGATCGAGTTGAATTCCTTTCTTGTTGAGAGGGAGTGTTGAAAATAGCAACAAGAAATGATAAAAATAGAATCTAGAAATTTCAGTTTAATTTTTCCTTGAATTAAACTGACAATTAAAATCGAATTCTATTCTCATAGCAACTTGTAATAGTTAACTAGAGTGATTTTACTTAGTTAACTTAGGAATTTTGAGTTGGAAGTCTTTCTTTAGTCATGTATATGTTCCCCCTATATTATAGGGGTCCAGGATGAGTTAAGTATGAGTTGTAAGTAGTTAACTCAGTTTACTGAGTTAAGTCCAGTTAAATTAGTTCCAAACTATTTGAGGAACTAATAGTGAGTTAATAGTCAGTTGGTGCACTAATGCATTAACTAGTGCTACTCCAGTTAACTGAAGATTCCCTCATCAAAAACTCATGCATGTCGATTTTGAGAAAGACCCAGTTGAGACTAGAGAGAAGGGACATTGTACTATTTGTTGTATAATTTTCTGAGTTGTATAGATGGTGCATGCAATCAGGAACTCAACCTTGAAGGGATTGTGTAGTTTTGGATGCACTAGTTTCCCTTTAAGATGAATTATTCAGCCATAGGAATTGCACAAGGAAAAGGGATTTGGAGACAAGGAGAATTGGCGAAATTTTGGCCAAGAGTTTGCTTGTGAGTTGAATATTGATTTTACTAAGTGGTGGGATTGTTCTTGTGAGAACAAGCATTGTATTATCATCTTGAATTTTTGGTTAATATAATACAGATAGTGGAGTTTTGAGTTGTGGCTTTCCCCACATATTTATTTTGTTATGTGCCATTGTTGTTCTTCCTCTTGTCAATTATTGTTTTTCTCGATCTTTATGTGTTTCCACTGTAAAGAGTAGAAGTAGATTCTTGTCTCTTGTTTTAGTAGATTACATGAGCTTGTGAATCTAAATGAAATACTACACCTTTTAGAGAGCACATTCAGCCTAGTGTTGCCATGCATTTTTGCACATTTTTTATTACAAATCTCTTCTTAGACTCATACATAACCCTTCGGATTAAGGGGGGGAATGTTGGACACCTAATCCGCTAAGGGTTAAAGTGTGGGAGCTGAATGGTCAAAGGAATCCAAGAGACGTTGGAAGATGAATCCAACAGTCACAAGAATGTATTATAAATGTACATCTATGTATTATAAATGTACATCTATGTTAATAGTAAAGGAAATTAATTGTTCTATCATTCATAATTGTTCACATCACATGTGGATCTAACACTAGTTATTACTGTGGTCTTAATTATAAAGCTCCCAACTTAAATCCTAAGTCAAGAGCTTTGTAGTGCTTTATTTGTTGTTCTTTAATTCATGAGTGTTTGTACTTTATTTGAGATACACCCTTGTTGGCTAGCCATCATGCAAAGATAGAGTATGAGGAGCCAAAGAGTAAATGGAGGTGATTGAGGCCCTTATGGCTAGAACCGAGACCACTACCATGCTCAAGAGGCCACAAAATCCTTCCATTCACCCATCCATGAAGACATCCATAATGAGATGCATAATTTAGAAGCAATGGAAGCAATATAATGACATGCAATGTCTAAATCATAACTTTCGAAGGATTTTGGCAATTGATAATGGATCCTACTCACACCAAGGGCTACAAGAAGTAGTATTTTTTAGGCATTATTTGTAACCACCCCTCCCACATTTACCCACTTTCATCGGCTTGCCAGGGTAAACATGATTGAAGGCTACTATTACATGACTCATTCTCGTAAGTACAATTAAGGAAGTGGAATTCAAAAACTAGAACCTTACTAACCTTCCTCAAGAGCTACAAGACACCTAGAAGCTAAGCTACCACTCCTAGTGCCCAACCCTAGGCTGGAATGTTTTTGAGTGACCTAGGCTCCCAATCGCATTCATTACAAGGCCTCCATAAAATTGAGGGCCTCCAACCACATGCATAAGCCTATCGGCCTGTGGTTAAGACCTAGATTCCTCAGTATAGATGGTGTGGTCCTGGATATGAGCCTAAATTCCAGGTCAGCATCCATACCACTGCCCATAACTCAATGAGACTTTCCAGGTTGATAAATAACACCAGGACAAAACCATTCATACCAAACTTGATCAAAGACTTGAACTAGCTAGGCCTAGCCATGATAGTCATTTCGTCAAACATATGGTGAACATGTAATCTACAAGTCATGAATGCATATCTGAACATAGGGGTCTGATACTTATCCCAGAATCACCAAGAAGGTCTAAGGTCTAATGACCTCTCATAATATTTGCAATAACATTTTTTTATCTCATGCATTCATTAACCATTCATCACTAATAAAAACATGTCAAGAGCCATACCTAGAACTTGTTATGGAACCATGTTTGTAACCAACATATAACCTAAATAATAACCATGATAGAACAACCATCAAAACCACATAATAATAAGTACAAGTACTCATGAATTATGATAGGAAAAGATTTTATATTAACATATGCAAAAGCTAACCAATTTAGGGACTTCCACATACCACGTGACCATAGATTGGGTTGAACCAAATCTTTCTTTCAGTTAGTCACCCCAGTGCCATATTCGAAGCATGAATGTGGGACTCAAGACAAAAACAATAAGGGCTTCCTAGAGATTAAACCACCTCCACCTTCATGCTCTTGTGATGCTGTCAAAATTGGTCAAGGGATCACATAGGCAAACCAATACATAAACAACTAGGGGTTCCCAGAGATCAAACCACCTCAAGGCTACTGTGATCCCACCAAAATCGGTCAAGTGATCACTAAGCCCAAAACAAGCTTGGATGCCTCAGAATTTATTCACCGATATCTTGAGGAATTTTCCTATATCCACCCACTTGTCGAGGGATTCCTGGAGATTAAACCACCTCCACCCCCAACCCTTGGGATTTTTCTTGAGACCACCTCACCTGATTCAAAAACCATTCAAGAATCCAATTCTTAACCAATTGAAAGAACCCCATCACACCATGGCTATTCGGAAATTGCAAGGCAAGGTTGAAACCACTGTCACACCTAGAAAAACCCAAGCCATTGACAGCAAGAGAACCAAATACACGCATGCATGTACCATGAATTCACAAACTAGCTAGGAAATCACACATTCAAGCTATGATAAATTGGATAAAATCTTGCATAAAGACTGTCTCCCTTGCTATAATGATAAATGGTTCACCCGTAGATTATTTCTCAATCTCCATAGGACTAAGACAAGGTTGCACTTTGTCTCATCAATTGTTCCTCATCATTATAGATGTCATGTCCATAAAACTTACTTGTGCTCGTGATCACGGTCTCATATCTAGTTGCAAAATCATTGATAGGGTCCCCCTCTCCCATTTAATGTATGTGGACGACATGCTCACAATTGGAAAATCAAACCCTTAAAAAAACCCATGTTATCTTCAACACCCCCTCTGATTTTAGACTCGCCTTCGGCCTTCTCATGAACCAATTAAAGTCCAATCTAATCTCCAGTGAGCCTGATGCGGATGAGATCAAGGAGATTTCCAATGTCTTCTAGGTAAAATTCACTCACTTGGACAATTCTTTCACTTACTTGGGATTTTTCCTTAAACCAAATGGATACAAAAACAAGGACTGACTGAATTCTTGACAAAATTGGTAAGTGACTAAAACAATGATCTCATCGATGGATCTCTTTGGTAGGGCATCTTATTCTTGTCAAGTATGTTCTGCACAACATTCTCATCTAATAGATGCACATTTTCAAACTTCCCAAAGGAGTTGTCCATAATCTCAACGCCATTATCTCAAGTTTCATATGGGCTGGCACACAACTGAAACACAAATTTTGTTGAATAATGTAACTAGGTTCGGTCATCATAATTGTATTTAAGTCATAATGAAATGTATTATCAAAAGAAATAAAAAAGAATTATTATTATTATTATGACTTATTAAAGCATGGGTTTCATGTGTAGGCCATCATGTTTTAGGTCAAAGTCCCCATTGAGGACTTCTAGGTTTCATATTAAGTCATTAGAGTCATTGTCCATTTAAAGAGACCCTTTTTGGACAGTTGAGTCATGTAAAAAGAATTATTATTGAGTAAAATATGTAATTTTTGACCTCCACACCAAGTCGAACCTTACCTAATCAAGGCAGCCTACATGAGGGTAAATCGAACTCCAGAAAAGGGTATATATAGAGTGCAACTCGATTCATATGGAGGAGACAATCTCACAAGTTTAATATACAAGTAGAATAAGCAGAAAAAGTGTGAAATTCCTAGAGAAGAAGAAGTATTGTTGGAAGGTCGAATTTTTGGGTCATCTATCTTTCTCACGTGTCAATTTGTTGGGTTGCTTCTAGAAGTTCTTTTGTTGTTGGGTAGAAGTTTTTTTTGTTGGGGAGGTCGAAATTTTGTTGCTGCAAGATCAAAGTGCTAGGTCGAAGTTGTTGCTGGAAGGTCATCATCTGCAAAAGTAAGGAAGGCTAACTTGGTGATTGGAGGAAGTTTGTGTTTAGGTCAAGGAGTCTTGGATCATCTTGTAAAACTAATAAAGGAAGAGTTGTTGACTGGGTTTTCCCCTAGATAGGGATTTTTCCTTGGCGATCCGCCTACATCTGGTGTCTTTGATCTTTGTGTTATGATTTGGGTAATTTCTTGATGAACTAAGTTAAAAGAAGAACATAAGAAAGTTAATAAGAACATAAGAATATCACAAGTAATTATCAACATAAAGAAAATATTTCTTCCTTTCTGATTTTCCAACATGGTTTCAGAGCTAAGGTGAAGAAGAAGGAAAAAGGTAGCCTGAACATCTATTGAAAGGAGAAGTTTTAAGAAGTTTGAATAAGGGTCATCAAAGAAAAGGATCATATAAGAATTCAAGCCTACTATCTTCAAGAACAGTGTCTAACTCAATGAAGGGAGAAAACAAATTAGAAGGAGCATCCAATTACAGGGCATGGGAAAAGAAGATAGATCTCATCCTCGAGAGAATAAAGTATTGGATCTAGTCAAAGGAAAAGTAAAGAAGCCTACAAATGAGTCAAGTGATGCAGAAAAGGAAATATTAAGAGAAACAGAGATATTGGCCATGACCCTAATGGTGAATGGAATAAAGGATAACCTCATCTCATATATATTCAACATAGATTCCGCTCAAGATATGTATGAGGCCTTACCCAAATTATTCACAATCAAGAATCTTGGTTAAATTGCAAGTCTTAAGAATGAACTAAGAACTATATAGATGTCAAAGGAAGACATTGTGGCATCCTTCTTTGTAAGAATAACTAGAATCAGAGATGAACTCTAGGCAATAGTTGAGATAGTACCTAAAAAGGAGCTTGTAATCACTGCACTTCTAGAATTACCAACATCTTGGAGTGCCTTTTCATCAGGTCTCAACAGTTGGAAGGAACATTCGAACAATTATGGAATGCATGTAGTCAAGAAGAAGTCATAATTTCATTAGTAAGAAACAAAGAGAATGAAGAAGAGAAAATTTTAACTGCCTATTCCGCTCATCACAAGAACAAACGAACCTTCAAGAAATATAAAGGGCTTAGAAGGGAGGTAGACCTATCCAATATTGAATGCTACAATTTTCATAGGAAGGGTCACTATAGAAGCAATTATCCTCAGATTCCGAGAAATAAGAAGAGAGAAAGGGAACATGAAAATGTTGTTGATGAAGGACCACCAAAGAAGAACAAGATAGAAGAATCCAGAGTCAAAGACTTATTTTCTAAGGACTCTATCCCCTATATATCCTTCTACTCTAAAGTTTTGAAATTTTTTATTTGTACTTTGATTTTTAGTACTTATATGTTTAACATGCTTTGGAAAAACATTTTTGAATTGTTTGTTAAAGTTGTAGGTATCCCTCAAGATTGGATTAAGAGGGAGCCCTCACCATTTTTCCAAAGATAAGTATCTTACTTTTTTTATTATCTTTTTGGTTTTCCTTTTCCTATCTAAATGTGTTTGTATTAGATGTTAATAACATTTCTTTTCATATTTTCCTTGTCTAGGAAAATCTTGATGACATGCTTAAGGGCTATGGAGAAGAACTCACAAGACAAAGCATGATAGAAGTTCTATTGGAATTGATGTCCTATAAGGTTTTTCTAGAAAATAATTTAAAGGTATGTTTTAGACCATAATTCTTGTTCTCTTCGTGACAAAGGTATATTCATTCATTCTAATAAATCTGCTTTACATTACTAACAAGTGTTACATCTACGACTTTTGAATCATAAAGATTCTTATTTGGGAGATTAATCATTAGATTGAATCTACCCTCATTAAAATCATCATATTTGTGGAACCATAAAAGGTTCTCTGTAAAACCCTAACATAAGGGAATGTCAATGTGAAAAACCCTAGTCTACTTAGTGTTACTGATGAAATCTAGAAAATACTATTATTTTGATGTTCGGGGTTTTGTTAGTAATGCCATGTTTTGAGTCTTAGTATTGTTATGGAAACCCTATTCCTTTAGGGTCGTGTATTCCTAGACCTTGAAGTTTTGGTAAATTAGAGTTTATGAACAAAACCCTTATATATCGAGAGTAAGCTCCTAGGAATAAAACCCTAGGTGTATGTTTGTCTGTTTGATCAAAACCCTAGCCTAATCAATTTCATTATATGTCTGATTTTAAATGTATTTATATTTGTGTCTTGGGTTTGTCCAATATATGTTATGATATGCTTGTGCATGATCATCATAGATAGATATATGTGCTAACTTAATTGTTGATTCTCATAGTATGTAAATTATAGGGTTTGTAACTAAATCCTAGTAGAAGTTTGACATTCTAGGATATGGTAATATGGTAATATTATTTCCATTATGATAAAATCTAGGGTTTACAACAAACTCTAGTAGAAGTTGGTCATTTAGTTGAAACCTTAGATTGTGTTGTGATTGGTTTTGATTGTTGACATCTAGGCTTAGTGTGTCTAAGATATGAATTCTAAAATTGTTAGATGCATTGTAAGTGTTCTTGTTTGAATTGCTTCTAGAGTTTGCAATATATTATAGTAGAGTATGTCGTATCTCTGGAAGAAATATTGAGGCCCTAGATATAATGAGATTGGTATCTTGATTGAGTTACTGATGTGATCTAGGGTTTATAACCTAACCCGAAATTGTAGTTTAAAAGTATGTGTCTCTTGCTTATTGTGAACCTAACTAAGTTCAGGTATTTGATGTATAAAGTCTGATGCTTCCATTATGATTTTGATATGGTTATCTTCATAAATATGTATTTGGTTGTACTTGTTGTCTAAGTTGTGCAAGTACATAATCTTCAAGATGATGGTGGTGTTCGTTGGTAAAGTTGATTTGATTGATAAGCATGATGAAGAAAGTTATATGAATGATGATGATCAAGATGACTTTGATAAGAAGGATGGAAGCCATGAAAGCTTCTCCGATGTTATGGAAAAGAAGTTGATCTCCCTAAGTTAAGAGCGAGTATAGATAAAATAAAGGGTATATCTCCCAAGTTGAGAGGGAGGACATGTTGTAGTCATGATGGACACCTTGATGAAGAAATTGGAGAATGTATATTGAGGTGTTGCTGAAAGAAGAAAAGAAGGATTTGGTTGTAGAATATTTTGTTGCATGTGAAGTAGGAAAGGAAGTTGTATGATTGAGGAAACCTTTATCAAGATTTGTTTGGGAAGCCTCTAAGTCCTATTGTGATAAATTGTGAAGCAGCATCAAGATGATTGAAAGCCCTGAAGGTTCGTGTTTACTTATGTGTAAGGTTGTTACCAATTCGGGTTGTGATTGTTCAGATAAATCTCTCAAAGTTTTGGAAGCATGCTCGATGATACCGATCTATTTGATCGAGAGAGATTTGATGTGTTGAGGCATTGTGTATGCCTGAGAGGACATCTGGGCAGCCTGTGTGTTGATGTCTAGTTCCCGAAGAAAGGAGGGTGGCATTGGTCATAGAGCTTAGACCTTGCACTTCGTACCTAGTTCCTTGGGTTGATGGTTACCAAGTAAGCCTAATGGTACCTAGAGAAGCTAAAAGATTTAGTCCATCTTAGTCCCACCCGTATAGATTTCCCTGATCAAGAATCTAGTCTGTGGCACCGTGTGTTCCTAAACTCTTCATGGTTCTGTGTTTTGAGATCTTCCATGTACTTGGATATGTATGTATGAATACCTCCCTAGTTAAGAGGGAGTGTTGAAGAATGTAACTAGGTTCAGTCTTCATAATTGTATTGGAGTGATAATGAAATGTATTTATCAAAAGAAAGTTTAAGGAATTATTATTATCATTATTATTATTTTGATGTATTAAAGCATGGGTTTCATGCTTGGATCATCATGTTTTAGGTCAAATTACCCATTGAGGACTTCTAGGTTTTATATTAAGTCATTAGAGACATTGTCCATTTAAAGAGACCCTTCTCGGGCTTTTGAATTATGTAAAAAGAATTATTATTGAGTAAAATATGTAATTTTTCACCTCCACACTAAGTTGGCCCTTACTTGTCAGCCTACATGAGGGTAATTCAAAATTCAGAAAAGGGTATATATGGAGTGCAATTCGATTCGTTTGGAGGAGACAATCTCACAAGTTTGATATACAAGCAAAAAAAGTGCAAAATTCCTAGAGAAGAAGAAGTATTGCTGGAAGGTCGAATTTATGGGTCATCTCCCTCTCACACGTGTCAATTTGTTGGGTTGCTTCTAGAAGTTCTAAGTACTGCATTAGGATCGAAGTTCTTTTTTTGTTGGGTTGAAATTATGTTGTTGCAAGGTCGAAGTGTTAGGTCAAAGTTGTTGTTGGAAGGTCATCATCTACAAAAGTAAGGAAGGGTTGACTTGGTGATTGGAGGAAGTTTGTGTCTAGGTCAAAGAGTCTTGGATCATCTCGTGAAACTAATAAAGGAAGAGTTTTTGACTAGGTTTTGCCCTAGGTAGGGGTTTTGCCTTGGTTGTTTTCCTACATCTATTGTCTTTGATCTTCATGTTATGGTTTTGGTAATTGCTTGATGAAATAAGTTATAAGAAGAACATAAGAATATCACAAATAATTATCAACATAGAGAAGATCTTTTTTCCTTTCTGATTTTCCAACAAATTTCATCTTGCCAGTTTGGAGATGCTCAACCTTACAGTCAAATAAGACGAATGGGGACTCTTGGAAATTACCTCCTTCAACTTAGAACTACTTCTTTAAAACTTTTGGAGAGCAATTTGTAATGCTGGTCTATGGAATTGAATTATCAAGTCAAAATACCTCCAGAACAAAGACCTCATCAGTTGGATTTGTGCTAGTGCTCCGGATCCTCCCAACTGCTCGATATCATGGCACAACCTCCTCCTCACCAAGCATTGGATTTTTGGGAATCTGAAATGGGATGTTGGTTCAGGATCCACCCCAAATATTGGACTAGACACCCTCTCTAGCTTAGTAGGTCCACAAATATTATCCCCTCCTCTTGTTAATTTTTTTGCATAATCAATGTTTTTTTGTGATACATGACACATAAAATGAATATCTCTCCTCTCCTACAATTACACATTGGAAAGAGGAAGAAAAGGTCGATGGAGAAGAGGAAGAAGCAACACTGGTTTGTGCCATTTGAATGAGAATTGTGATGAATGGATAGACAGGCTAATGAATGGATAAAATGGCAGACAAAAAATAATAAGTAGATGACTGAAGCAGGCAGATATTTCAAATTGAAGCAGGTAGATAGATCAGATCGCGGAGCTCACGAGGCTTCAGATTGCCTAGAACTAATTAGTGAGCGTAATTAGATGATTGAAGGGCAGGTGGGTGCACTAAAATGCCAAGACGCCTTGTAAATTTTGTGGAAATTATGCTTCGCCTCAGATGAAGACTTTACCAAATCTCTGTCCATAATCATGACAAGGCCAATAATTAAATATTCTAGCCCTGGAAATTTCATACATCTATCCCATCTAAACATAAAGGATTTATGGGCCCTCGTATATTGAACGGCATTGTCAAAGTCAATTTCCTGGAAATTATGTCTCGAGTTTTCCAGTGGTAGGAAATCTTGTGGAAATATGTCCAAAGGTTTCCAGTGCCAAGAAATTTCCCAGTGGTAGGAAATCTTGTGGAAATATGTCCAAAGGTTTCCAGTGCCAAGAAATTTCGTGGAAATTATGTCCAGAGGTCTGAATTACTATCAAAAGGATCTAACAAATTGAATAAAGAGTTCATGATGAATAATGATGAATATTCGTGGTTTTTGGGAAAAAATTGAATAATGATGAATTTTTATTGTACTGTGTTTATTTGGAAAAGTTTTTCAAATTTTAAAATAATTATTATATTATTTAGTTTTCATAACTGGTGTTGCTTATGAGTTGTATTTTATCATATCCAAACATATCTCATACTCTTAGAAATAGGGCCAAGAGATATTCATAATTACGGAGTGGTCCATAACTCTGAAAGTAACTGATATGGATTTTTAGTATATTGATTATGAAAACAAAATGTCACGATGCAGAGTAATAAAGCAGATTTAATTTAAGGAAATAGACGTTGTCCACTCTGGAATATTCGCCTCAGCAAAAGCAATAGATTCCAATTTCCACCACATACGCACCGCAGAGTGGGGACATTGTCGGTTCTCTTAACCCTGGTTGGACATGTCCAACAACCATGGACCGTGATTAGTTCTGAGCGTCGTCCAGGTTAATGGAGTGACTGCATGTGGACACCTACGTACATGTGCTTGGATGGTCAATAAGCAAAAGGCTAAAAGTTATTTAATGTTTTGTAGTACAAAAAAGTTTTAAATGTGATAAGACAAGAAAAATTTCGACATGATAGCAAAGTTAGGATGGCCAACCAATGTAAGAGTCGGTAAGTAAAATTTTCTTTGATGTGTCCTCTGCAACCCCATCAAACTATGTAATCAAAATCTTGGGTTATATAATATACTAGTATGAGTAGGCTCGTGGAGAGCATCTTTAGTTAGAGATTTGTTTGTCTAGTAGAGGTCACAACTACTATTTTGTCATAGTAGATGGGTTTAGGAAGATGTATCATGTATGTGTTTATTTTGTATAAGAAGATGATATTTGGATGAAAAAAAGTTAAAATATTTTTTTATTAGCATATCCAAGGTGCATTGTATTGTCAATATAATAGGTTCTTGGGTACATTTTAGATACAACTGTGGGGGAGATTTTTTTTTTTTGTGTAATTTATGCTACTTCTATTATTGTACAAAAAAGGTTACAAAAAAGCTTACATTCGCCAAGCTGAGATGGTTACAGCTGGACTTTAACACTGGAAAAAGAGACCATAACACCGTCCATGACTAAAAGACTGTGAGACTGAAAGACAGAAGGACTGACAAGTGGACACAGACCAGAACCCATTGAAGGCCCGACCACTTTACAGATTCCAAAACTTCCTATCCCGACCTCTACGAGGAGATACAAACATACATACATATAACGACAGACATAGATGCACATGTAGACTAAACTTGACCTGAACAGACCTGAAAGGAACAAAACTAACCCACAGCAAACACTGCGCACGTACTGTGGGGGAGATTGGGTATCAAACAAAAGTCTATTTAAAAATAAGTGTTGGCGGGTAGTGTAGTAAGAAATGCTTGTGAACGATATCTTGGTTGAGGACTTCAAGAAAACTCTTAAGGATGTTGTTGCAAAGAGGAGTAGGTTGAGAAGGTGTTGGGAACCATGAATTGGAGGAGTTGAGAAGGAGAATTGAAGAACCAGAGAACAAACAAATTGGAGATGTTGGAGTTATATTAAACTCAGAATTAAAGGATGAGATGGAGGACTAACAAAATGTTGATGAAAGAGACTTAGTAAAGCATTTGATCTCATTATGAAGGATTGACGTAATGCAAGGGTGGAAGCTTTTTGCTACAATGACAATATGAAAGAAAATACTCTCATAGATTTTATAGGAGAACTTAAGTGATTCCATGAGTATAAGAATATCCAAGAGGCCAATATAGACTATATTTTTTTAATATTGAAGTTGAAAGGAGAAGATAAAAACTCGGAAGAAAATGGTGAGTAATAAGAATGAGAAGTTATTGCCTAATTATTATCAACAAAGTTTGTACAAACAAGTAAAAAGTTTGAAACAAAAAGACCTATGTCTAGGAGTATATAGATGAATTCCTCAAACTATCACTTAGATTAGGACTTAATGAACTGGAGTATCAAATTGTAGCAACTTATGTGAATAGATTAAAGTTTTATATTCAATGTGAGTACCCATTATTTCTAAAACATGAATTAAGCATATCAAATTGCTTTGAAGGTTGAGGAAAAGTTAAAATATAGGAAGTGGTAGTGGAATTACAGAGGAAATAATCTTAAAGGAAAAGGAAGAGTGAAGGTTGCAAGAGGACATTCTAGTAAAGCGAGTGAACCTAGAGTGTATAGTAGTCAAATTTCCAAGGAAGAAAACCATGCAGTAAACATAAAGGGTTTGGAAGATGCAAAGGTAAGTATGTCATTACTTCCTATCAATGACATGGACTAGAAGTGCAGAAGGCATCTAAATGTCTAGAGATGCATATTCTGAGAAGAAGGAATGAGGTTGAGATTCATGTCATGCAAGTAGGTGAGGCATCAATTATGGGAGCAATGTTGCAGTACTTCAACACGAAGAGGGTGGAAACCTTATGTTTAGAAGGGTGTTTCTCAAGCCTAAAAAGAAGAATATGAAGGAAACTAGATAGAGGGAGAATTTTTAAAACTAAATGAAAGGTTATAGTAAGAGCTACAATTTGATCATAGAGGGAGGGAGTACCGAAAATGTGATGTCCAAAAAGATCATTGATAAGTTAAAATTAAATTATATCCCTCATCCAACTCCATATCAAATTTCATGGTTATAGAAGGATCAACAAATTACTCTAACATATCAATGTTGGTTGAGTTTCTAGATTTACAATTTTAGTGACCAACTATTAATTGAAGTGGTGGAGATGGACACATGTCATGTATTATTGAGAATACCATGGTTGCTTGATAGAAGGTTCTCCATGATGGTATGGAAAATGCATATGAATTCAATAAGTATGGGCATTGTTACATGCTCGAGCTAATGGAAAAAGGGGACATAACTACAATACATAATAGTGATGATGGGTGTAGTGGTAGTAAAAATGGTAACGTAATGTTATACTTAGCCAAAGATTTTCTCAAGGAAAACAAGAAGGAAAACTTATGTTTGTCCATAATTCTAACGAAGGTAAAGAGGATGAGAAAAAGTGTGAAGTGACAATGGATATCCAATAATTTTTCGAGGTGCTTATAGATATTTTCATTGGTGATATACCAATAAAATGCTTTCCATTAGAAATGTTTCACATGAGATTGATTCGATTCCAAGATCAATTCTACCTACTCAGGTTCCTTATTAAATGAATTGTAGAAAGTGGATAAGTAAATAGGTAGGTCCAATAATTACTTAACAAGGGGGCCAAGATGATGTAAACATTTTATTGGAAGGTAATGTGTTGGATATGGGATTCAACCTACTCCATGCCAAGGTGGCCGACCGATGCATTGGAAACCTTCTTGGCATGTAAATTTAGGCCTTTGTGTCTCCCTCTGTAGACATTGTTACGAACTCCCCCCTCGCTCTCTCCAGTTTAGGTAGATATTCCACTCGATAAGCATCACAACCTCTTTCCAAAGTGTCACCAGACTCACAATGACTGAAAGTATGCTCTAGTTGGCTTGAGCCCCTCCAATTGTCAAAGCAACCACTTCAGCAGTTAAGGGGTCTCTGTTATAACACCATTTACCACTCTTGGTAGATCTGATGCTCTAGTTATGGCCTAGGGAAACCATTCCTTTCCAGACTTGGTCCAAAATCTAAAAAACAGTGTTTTATTTCCCATACGCTACGTTGCCTTGTGTTAAAAGTGTGTACATGCGGGTCAGTATATACCCAACCAACGCATATTTTTTAAAACACTTAAAATAATAAATCTCCTTAAATTTGGGATGACTTTACGGGTTTTACCTATTACTCACCTACTACAGCCCGTGGCCCAACTATTTCCCAACTGAAAACTAATTTGGAGAAGTATAAATAAACCTTCATGGGAAGGCCTAAAGGAGGAGGAGAGATGAGATATTGATATTATAGTTGATTGATCCTTGATCAAGTCTGAACAAATCCATGTGCCTCCTACACTCCCCAAGCTTTAGGAAACTCCTGTTTCCTCTTTTGATATATCCTTCATCCTTCTTATGATATCCTTGTGTATATTGATGGAGCAAGATTGTTGAGGCCAAGACAGGATAGATTTGGAGGACAGTTCCACTTGGAGATGGAGGAAGACTTAGATTATAGTTTTCCACCTATCATTTAGCTTACATCAATAAATAAATGATGTTTTGTTCCTGATATTTATCATGTTTATGCATTGATCCATGTTGTGATTTGTTTATAAATATTATATTAATGCGTAATTGTTCATTTGCTTATATGATCTAACGTATATATGATGAACATGCTTTCCATTATCGTTGTTGTATATGCTTTTCTTGGATAATTTACAGGTTTCAAAGGCATCGGAAGAAGCAGAGGGTTTGAACCTTGTGAGATCTACCCAAACGTAGGACCTTCGGGTAAGGACACATCTTCCCAGTTCAGTAGTTAAAGCATTTAAATTGTTTGTTTGTGCATTTCTTGCTGTTGTATGCCCTCCACTCAGTTGGGGTTTTCAACCCAAGACCCTTGGTTGTTCCCACCCGCAACAGAATTGACGACTCCACCGGGGAAAAAAATCTTGTTTTTCGTAGTTTGGGTTGTTCATTCTTGATCAGGGTTTGTTTTCTTGATTTCTTGTTTTTTATAGTGTCTTTGACTTATTAGCTTCCCAATCATCAAGTCTGATCTTCTAAATGAGGCCTTGATTTGTTATTTTTCTTAATTGAGTCTTTTATACGCGCTTTTCTTATAGTACAATAGTGTATACATGCTAGTTTCCTCACGCAGACTCACGTATACGAGAATTTCCTGTGTTTGAAATGCGTGTTCATGCCTCTGTGTCTTTACACAGTCAAGTATACATAATTTTGGATTGTTTTTTCAAAATATTTTTCTCAGTTAGGTCTGTTGCCTGGTGACATTTGCTATTTTTTGGTTATCCACTATCTGTAGAACTCATTTCTCTTACAAGTTTTCAATTTTGAATCTTCTTCTTAGTGAAAAGCCTAGTTGGCCTATGATTGCTTTTTTATTAGGGTTTTTTTTGGGTCTTGGGTTCAAGGCTTATGTCTAAAGTTCTTGGATGTTCTGTTTTTCCATAACAAGAAATTGGTTTTGATTTCGTGTATAACCCATATTTCAATTTTCTTTGTTTGGCTTTCCCTTTTGGTTGACCTTGTGGTTTTTCATGCCTTTTTGAGTGTCTCTTTGGCAATCTTGAGAGTTTTCTTTTTGAAATTTTGTCGGTTTGCTAAAGTCTTTTTCTACTATTCAAATTAGTTTGTAAGAGTTTGTAGTCCTTCTTGTTTCAAGTTTCATTTATTAATGAGTTTTATAACTTGCAAAGTGTAAGGACTCCTTGTGCTTGTTTCTTGATCTTTGGAATTTAGTAGTTCTTTTTGTGACCTCAAAAATTTATTTAGTTTCCTTAAAAGAAAAAGACAAAAACATAGCTTTTGTCTTTCTTTTTGTTTCCAAGCTTTTGGTTTTTTGGTTTCTTTTGGTTTTGTTTTTGAGCAAATGTGATTTTTTTCTAATTTGTTTTCTTGGTTTGAAGGGAAATTTGTTTTTAAATTTTTGCCCCCTTCATTTTCAAGTTGGCTTATTGACCTTATAAAGAAGCACTTTTTCTTATAGTGTGAGTGGTCATAGGATCTTGCATCATCATTTAAATTTGCATTAGGTTAGTTTGGATCATAAGCATTCTTAGTCTTTTAAGATTTTGAGTGTGTATGGAGTGTTTAAGAAAAGAAAAGAAATATAATATTTATATATATTTTTTGCTTATATAAGTTTTTCGTAGAACCAAGTAGAAATCCCTCTTCATTGAAAGAAAATAACAACATGCATATAGTTAAGTTTCTATTGGTTTCTTTTGCATCGAAAGCATCATCAGTTTCACTCCCGTTATACCCTTGACTTAAAGAGCAACGCTCTAAAATCAAGCGATTTAATAAAAAGAGATATAACTTTTTAATTTGGCATTAACAAACACCAACAATTTTAAGTTCTTTAGGGCCTTGGAATAGGTGAGTGGAGAGTTAACTCTCCAAGGCCGCTCAAATTATCAAACATGGAAGTTGAATAACGAGTGAAATCCAGTGTCATTAGAAAGTCTGGGAAAGCTCTGTGACTGGGAGTTAAGCATGAGGGAGAGTGAAGACAAGGAAGAGCGATACCCCCTCTCCTACTTGTTGGATCCTGCCTCGCGACTGTTCCGCTCGGCTTTTGACATGCACTGGTGCCCATAGTTTCCTTTCCTAGGGATCACATAGGTGGCTGCGGAGGGGAATCCCATGACACCTGAGGCAAACGTTGCATCACATTTATCAGTACTTCTGGAGTGTACCCTTGCGAAGCTTGGGTGCTTGCACCGGCAAAGGCTATTGTCTGGAGGTCAGCGTAACTATTTTTATTACCTTCACTAGTAGGCCTGGGTCGTCATTACTCCAGACTATTTTCGGAAGGTCCTTGATTTTCGCTTTCTTGTATTTTGGTGTCCGATCCTCATCACCCGGAGCGGAAATAATTGGAAGTAGTTTGATTGACTATATATTTAAGGATTTTATAGAGAGTTCTCTTTGCTCATAGTTGGCCTAGCTTTACAAATTTTTTGAGTATTTAATTAGATTTCTTAAAAATAATTAAAAGTGGTTGATCGACCAGTTCGTCGGTTTAGGAGGCTTCGTGGGCTTTCACCTACGAGTGTTGAGCCTTCTTCTCGAAGGCGTAGGAGAAATTCTGCCAATGATTTTCAATTAGTGGCAGCAGACACATCAGAGATTGATCCTCCAGTTGGAGTTATTGATTCACAAGATAAACCTGGTACAAGTAGAGAGTTGGAGAGGAACACTCTAGTTCTTTCGAGAGTCCTCTTCCAGTCAGAAGACATTATTGAGGTTGAAGAGCTTCCTAAGTCTCTTTTGTTTGCTAATTCTCCTCTTCCTCCTGATCACTCGAAATTTTTATTATACGTCAAGACTTTGTCCTGCAAGCCTTCCAGCCCAGGCTTATTTTGATATTTTCCTTCGATGACCATTGTTGGGAGCATGGCGTCCACCATGAGTGCTACTAGTATGCAAACTCCTGTATTCGTACAAGGAGGAGGAATGATTTCTATACCTTCTGTTACCCCTAGCACTGTTATAATTGGCTCTACCTCCATTCCATCTTCGAGTGGGGGCACCCAAGCTTTTTCCTCTAGCATTGGCTTTTTCCCTTTTGGAATGCCAATTAATGCAATTCCTTTTGTTTCGTTAAGTATTCCATCAGCTGCCTCCACATCTATGACTTTCATGGAAAGTGGGTTAGCTTCTTTTCAGGGCTTCCCTTTTGGGAGTGGTCATATACCACATTCTAACCCATCTTTAGGATCAGTACCTTTTCCCTCTACGCGTCAAAGTTATAATCATTTTCAAGGTTGGACAAACCCTACGGTTAGTGGACTCGGAGCCGGGAATCAATATTATTTCGACCAATAAGGAAATATCCTGTATTCTTCTGTCAGTTCATTCCAAAACTTTTCTCCCTATGCTCATGCATGGAATCCTTACCAAGGGCTCTTTGCTCCTTTTAACACATCTCTAGCGGGAAATTTCACTGGATATGGAAATTTTTCGGCATGAGTTGGTCAAACTTTGGTTTTTTTTTGGACCAAAAGGAGCTCCTTATGGTTCAGGTGGGTCTACTAATTACTTTAGGCAACCTGGTGCCTTCACAAATCCAAGGTATTCTTTTCCGAACATTGGGAATTTCGCCCAGATTGGGTGGAATCCTTAGGGTCCTCCACGACTACCTTTTCTGGAAAAGTTAAACTTGCTAGATCTTTCTAAATTGGCTAATTATCCGATTAGATATCATCCAACCTGGCCTTGGTCCCAACCAAACTTCCCTCAGATATACCTAAATTTGAAGGGAAGAGTGGTGAAGATCCAGGTGACCATGTAACCACTTTCCACTTATGGTGTTCATCAAACTCCCTCATAGATGATTCAATCAGGTTGATATTATTCCAACATACCCTAATTGGAAATGCAGCTAAGTGGTACATTGAACTACCAAGGGGCATCTTCGCTTCTTTTGGCGATTTGGTTACAATATTTTTGAACCATTTTCAATTGCCTATCCACTATGATGTTGGAACTGATCTATTAGCTAATTTTCACCAGGATCAAGCAACCCACATTTCAGATCATATCCAAGAATGGAGGAGAAGGAAGAGGCTCATTAAAGCCAATATTCCACAATAATTCCTTCTTGAATGGTTTCTTAAATATTTACAGCCCGAGATCTCTAAGGATGTATCCCTCTCTAGTGTGTTCACCAAGGAACAAGCTATTTTTAGAGCCCAGTAGTTAGAACTTATATATTCTCAATATGGGGTTCTTCAAAAAATTCTTCTTGATGCTTTTAGGTCCAAAGTTGATATAGCCAATCAAAAGCCAAGTCCCCATGCCGACGGGCTAGTCAGATCAATCGATGCTAACACGGCTAACCTGCTAAATCAATTGCAGCAGATGCCATCGCCATTAGTGCCTATGCCTTCTCAACCTACATCTATAAATGTCGTCCAAACTTCTAACCCTAAAGGAAACCAACAATTTGATGGGAAGAAGAAAGGGCAAGGTAGGAAAAAGAACCAGGATGGGAAGGGTAATGCAAACAAACCCGACAATGATGCTCAGGGAAGTAGAAAAGAGTCTAAGAAAAAAGTAAAATTTCCATGCAAGTTATGCAATAGAGATCATTTGACTCATCTTTGCCCTAAGATCCAAGATGCTCAGTGCTTATTAGTTTAGCAGGGGTCTTCTAGCTCCCAGGCTGTCCTAACTAACCCTTTTCCCTAAGGGCAGTAGTTACTTGTTGGCACGAACTCTAGTATTGGTACCCCCGCAGGGGGCAACCAGGAAGGGGATAATACATCAAATGTTTACATGATGAGTTCACATATTGATGTTGCTACACAATCACGTGATTATGGTGAATCATAATCATCTAAGGCTAAGTCTGCTCTCGATGCTTCAGAGCCACTCCATATTGAGAGGCCCTTTGTTGAGTCTATACCTCGAATGCCGAAAGGATCCGCAAAACATTCGACCATTAACCCTAATGCTAAGGCAACCTAGAACTACCTAATTGTAGAAGATCTGGCTCATAATCCTTGCGCTATGTCAACATTAGAGGTACTTCAATCGTGCCCCGCATAAAGGAGTGCATTACTCATTGCAATCGAAGCAATTGATCCATAAAATTCTCTTGTGCTTACATTCAATATGTCAAACATCAAGAAGAGACTCCTGCATCATACGGATTTCTAGATAAAGTCTACATATCGAAACACCAATATATTTCGAACTGTTGTCGATGAGGGAGCTTCCACATGTGTAATGTCCATATGATGTTGGAAGGCTATTGGATCACCTCAAGATGTTCCTTCACCTACTCTATTGATGGATTAATCAGATGGATTATTCTCCGGGTGACTCCCAAAATTATTCTTCGGTATTTATGGCCTCCATGATAGCTAGATCGAATGCATTAATGATTGAATAATGGAAACACACCCTTCCTACCATCACCAAATATATCATTCACTCCATGATATTTTTGGGTTGGATAAAAGTATATTGGCATTTAATGTTGAATCGAGATGTTAAATATTATCTCTATAAGTAGTTTCTTGTTCAATATTCCTTTAATATTGTTGAGAATGAAGAGGAGGATGCCAGTGTTGGAAGGGGAAACTCATGACAACACAAGCTAACAACCATGGTCCATGAGCACGATTGTCTTAGGAGAGGAGGGAGGGGCAAAGGTTGTAAACCTCCTCTTCCATGGCATACTCTAGGAGTAAAATCGTTTTATGAGGATCTTATGTAACACATTAGAAGATTGATTGTGGCATTGGAAGTGAAGGAGATAAGAAATACTAGGGGTTTTCAATGGGCATTGAGTAACCTGCTCGAACGACACATGCGAGACTAGGAAGAGACTATGTGTGTGTTGGAAGTCCAAATCATGGATCTAGACTTTCATCTCGTCTAGGCTAGAGCAATTTTGCGTGTTCTAGCTAGTACTCTAGGAATTCAACTGCCTCCACCACCCCTGCCTCTAGTACCCTCTAACTCCTCAGATGGCTGAAACTCTTCTTCTTTAAGTTCTCAGACTTTATTTTTCAAGGTGCAAAACCACCCAATCCTGAGAAGTTACGTCCAGTTTTCGAGATGGAGAATACCTTTTCAAAAGAAGGGCCATTGAGAAACAATGTGAAGGAATAGGCCACCAGTGGTAGGAAAATACTGAAAGACAAGTAGACAAAAGAGAAACTGCAATAGGATATAGACACCAACTTTGGCATGATGCTTATCAAGTGGGAAATACCACCATGGTTGAAGGAAGGTCATGACGATCCCTTCAATTAAATCTTGGCATGGCTTTGACTACTACCATGAATCAAGAAAATCATTTTCAGTCTTTGTTACTCATTTTCATATTAGTTGTGTTTTCTACATTTAAAAACTAGCTTCATGACATTTATGAAAGTCATCTAGTTTCCCATCTATGGGAAGATGGTCACCCCCAAGGCATGCACAATGTTAGTCCTAGATCAAATATGCATTTTTTGTTTTTTGTTTTCATATGCTCAATTTAGACATTGTCCACTGAAAAAATCGATATCGGTATATTTGTACTCTATGTAAATTCTTAATAATCTAATGAAATTTTACTTACAAAAATAATATGTGTGTGTGAACTATGTATATATTATATAAAACAATTAAAAGACAAACCTTCTCGTGGTTAAAAAGATTTCAAATAGTTTCGTTATTCTATATTTCTTCACAATCTAAGTGCCCAAAGAGATTTTGAAGCAGTTGAATCCATTTATGCATTCAAAAATGCAATTTAAACAATTACAAGTTATAACACCCAGACGAGGATGATGTACCGTAAGTGATCAACATAGAGTTGACATATGTGCCTTTTAAAAATAAAGGTAAATAAAAAACAATGTCAACTACAATTAAAAACAAAAATGAATATACATAATTGGTTAGTTTTAATGAAAATCATTATAAAACATCAATAATCCTAATTTCACTTAGCAAATGTGGTAAAAATATTTCACTCTCACTCTTAGCCATAAATAAAATATTTTGATGTTCATGTGAAGAAACATAGTTTTATATAAATTTTAAAAAGAAATAAAGCAATTAAAAGTTAAAATAAAATTTTAAAAAATAAAATAACATCTTATATTTTCCCTTTTAAATGTGAGGAATATGTATAATTCTTATACCTCTTACAAATATGAAACTTGAATAAACTATTTTAATATGAATTTTAGTATATGTATGTGATATTTCAATATAAAATTTGAATAAACTATTTGAATATTCAGATTAGTTAATTTATTTTAATATTAATTTTACATATATGTATATAACAATAACAAAATATTCCAATACCCAAAGAAATAAAGTAATTGAATTTGCTGAAATTAAAATAATTCAATAACTTTTATATGTACTTAAAATATATTGGTTACAAAAAATATTTTAATGTAAATAATGTCATCTATTTTAAGTGGTTTCACTATTTTACATTTTGGCTTTTGGTATTCTTTTAGTTGATTTTATTTAAAATCCAACAAAGATTTGTTGAAATTGAAATTGAAGTGCCTAAAGGATTTCCAAATTATTGAATACGTTTATGCATTTCAAAATGAAATTGTGTGTAGAGAGAGAATGAATATAGATCCATTATAACCATGGATATATCAAGCATCAAGAGGGATCAGATATCTTGACTCTAAACATTTTTCAAGTGTTACTCTCTAAAAGAGGTTTTCTATCAAGAAATTTGATCCT
>APFE030674886.1:25334-38011 GCA_000404065.3 Pinus taeda
TATTAAAAAATAAATAAAACATTAGAAATGCATTTTTCATGTAGCCTTGTATGAATTAAGAGAGTGTTAATTATTGTATAAATGGTCAACAAGTTGATTTACGCTCCTAGGCCATGATGAGATATCCTATTTGCATCTCAAATTCCTTAATTTTACTTAATCTGTTCCCCAGTGTTTCTCCGCATTTTTGGAACAATGCATCCATTACTTCTCTGAAATGGTGTTTAAGTACACTCTCTGTCGTTGCTCTCAATTGACTTGCATAACGTTTCCCTTAGGCTTCCCTTTTAAAAGCTGATTCTCTCATCGCATCCATCACCTGTCTTCACCTCGTCCGTGAAGACAGTGGTTAGATTGACTAATTTGAGTATATTTACAGTTAAGCAAATTTGGGGTTATTTTGGTTGGGCTGAAACTAACAAATTTTTTAATGGCCATATGTATGGGGCTGTATAAGTCTACCATTGCAGTTATTTAACTATGAGCATATATAGCTGTTGTGCATTTATATCTATAAACAAATTAGTTATCTGTTGTTAACCCTTAATTATCTAACAAAACTTACATGCCCTAAAACATTCAATTTATTTCAATTTACAAAGGCAAATTCTCCAACAGCTTTGAGTGGATTCTCAATTTACACAGTGCAGTTTTGATCTATAACACTTGATTTATTGGGCATTCAATTTAGAAGACAAATTTCTCCAAACCGCTTTGAGTGGATTCTCATTTATACAACACTTTTCCATTAGTTTACATTTTGATTGTCCCCTGAATTTAATACTCTTGTTGCTAAATGTGGATTCTATCATCATAACTGAATAATTCGATCCCGAATTCTTTTTGGAAATCTAATTTGATGTGACCATAAAATAAATAAACAAGTAAGGAGTTCACACATTTTACAGTGGATTCCAAAACCGGCTACTCATGGCTCTGCGAAGCACGCCTTCAATCCTGAGATCGAAGGCATCCTTTGGAAAAATCTCACCATCATCTTTTTCTGCAGAATTCATGTAAAGCAAACTGGGTATAATCTTAATGATCTTTTCCTGCATTTCCTAATTTTCTCCTCAAAATAACTGCTCAATACGTCCTCGATTTTGAGGGTGTTTCTGGAATTCACCAATCTCTTCTCTGCAATAATAACAGAGTAGGTTTCTGGGTCTGAAGGAAAATGCCACATGTATTTCTCATACGCAGAATCCCTTCTGAAAACACGGGTATACACCTAGTTATCAACCCATGGAAATTCGATCACCAGGTCACGAAATTCCCGGGTGGTTGCAGGCAGAAATTGGCCTTCAGCAATTCCTGCATCAGGGCCTCCGGCCTGTGACTGCACTGCAGCTTAGTGCAATTCACCATCAGCCATTTCGAAGAATCCATGCATTGTTCAATAACGGCACACCGGATTGCCAGACCCCGACGCGCGGAACCCACGAACGCAAATGAGAAATCCCGCATCACAGATGCCAGAGTCTCCGTCCATTCCTTCAATTCCTGCTGCGAATTCGGATGAAAAGAAGTCAGATACGGAATGGCCTGCTCTCTATCGATCCAGGTTTTGTTCTCCACCAACAACGTCGTGACATTGCCCATGGCCAAGAGCTCCAAGAGACTCGTCACCCATTTAACTCCGCTCTCCATGGTAGGCTGCTTAGGTCCCAAGCGGTTCTCCCGATTGCCATAAAATGATCCATTCCGCCCCTTTTTCTCCAGCACCAGCTTCCATTTTTCTCCAGCTAAGAAATCAGCTCTGCCCCACGACCCGAGGCCCAGTCCCGTTCGTTCCCGTAAAGATAATGCAGGGCATCTAGGCCGATGAAATAAGGTATATAAAAGGCATCTTCCTCCTCAGGATCTGAGACAAGGCACTGGTATTTCTGCGTGGTTAAATTCAAATTTGAATTCAAATTCAAATATACTAGTGATATAAATAACATTAATATCGTCAGACTGGCTTACTCTTAGTAAAAACATCCGAACTTGCATTCAATTGATTATGTTGAACCGTAGAGCCTCCCGGAGTTGAGTGACAGAGGTGCCTTAAAATGCATGGATACATATGAATACACATACAATGATATGTTATGGTGATATGTTCGGGAGTTGCGGCTGGTATTGTGAGGGTGCATTAATGGATCTATAGAGTTGGAAATACTCATTGCTGCAAAAAGCAAAAGGCTAAATGTTATTTAATTTTTTGTAGTACAAAAAGTTTTCAATTTGATAAGACAAGAAAACTTTAGAATGCTTGGAACTTTCCACTTGATAGCAAAGTTATGACTTTATGTGTATTGGCCAACCAATGTAAGAGTCGGTAAGTGAAATTTTCTTGGATGTGTCCTCTGCAATCCCATCAAACTATGTAATCAAAATTTTGGGTGGGTTCCGGGAGAGCATTTTCATGGAGGTTGTTAGAGATTTGTTTGTTCGACAGAGGTCATGACTAATTGTTTGTTATGGTAGATGGGTATAAGATGTGGCATGTATGTGTTTATTTTATATAAGAAAATAATATTTGGATGACAAAAAGTTAAAATATTCTTATATTAGGATTTTTAAGGTGTATTGTATCCTTAATATATTAGGTTCTTGGTAGAGACTAGGTACCAAACAAAGGTCTATTTTAATATAAATGTTGGCGGGTAATGTTGAGAGAAAGGATTGTGAATGGTATTTTGGTTGAGGATTTAAGAAAACTCTTAAGGGTATCGTTGCAAAGAGAATTAGGTTGAGAAGGTGTTAGGAACAATGAACTGGAGGAATTGAGAAGGTAAATTGAAGAACTAGAGAATAAAAAAATTGGAGATGTTGGAGCTATATTAGACATAGAATTAAGGGATGAGATGGAGGACTAACAAAATGTTGATGAAAGTGACTTAATCAATCATTTGATCTCATTTATGAAGGATAGGCTTAATGCAAGGGTGAAAGATTTTTGATACGATGACAATATGAAAACATGGACTTTCATATAGGAGAACTCCAGTGATACCATGAGTATGAGAATATCCAAGAGCCCAGTAGAGTCTATTTTTCAGTAATTAAGTTGAAAGGGCATGTTGCACTCTAGTGGGATGTTGTGTAGAAAGATAGTTGATAAGTAATAGGAGAAGATAAAAACTTAGAAAAAAATGGTGAGTAATAAGAAGGAGAAGTTCTCTCCTAATTATTATCAACAAAGTTTATACAAACAAGCAAAATATTTGAAACAAAAGCAGACCTGTGTCTCGGAGTATATAAAATAATTCCTCAAACTATCCCTAAAATTACGACTTAAAAGAGTTGGAGTATCAAAGTGTAGAAAAGTATGTGAACGGAATGAAGTTCTATATTCCAAATGAGATAAGTACCAATTATTTCTAGAACATGGATTAAGCATATCAAATTGCTTTAAAGGTAGAGGAAAATATGAATAGGAAGTCGTAGTGGAATTGTAGAGGAAATAATCTTAGAGGCAAAGGAAGAGTGAAGATTGCAAGAGTACATTCTAGTAAAGCCAACGAACGTGAAGTGTATAGTAGTCAAATTTCCAAGAAAGAAAACCATGTTGGTAAATGTAAAGGGTTTGAAAGACGCAAGGTAAGTATGCCATTAGTTGCTATAGATGTGGAGTAGAAGGGCAGAAGGCATCTAAATGTCCAAAGATGCATATGCTAAGAAGAAGGAATGAGGTCGAGATTCATGTCATTTACGTAGGTGAGGCCTAAGTTATGGGAGGAAATGTTGTAGTACTACAACATGAAGAGGGTGAAAACCTTATGTTTAGAAGGGTGTTGCTCAAGCCTAAATAGAAGACTGAGAATGAACTTGAATAGAGCAAGAGTTTTTAAAACTAAATGCAAGGTTTATAATAAATGCTACAATTTTATCATATAGGTTGGAAGTACAAAAATTGTGGTGTCCACAAAGGTCATCGATAAGCTAAAATAAAATTGCATCCCTCATCCAATTTCATATCAATTTTCATGGTTATAGAAGGGTCAACAAATTACTATGACATAACAATGTTGGTTGAGTTTCTATATTAGAAATTTTAGTGACCAAGTATTAATTGATGTGGTGGAGATGGACACATGTCATGTATTACGAAGAAAATCATGGTTGCTTGATAGGAAGGTTCTTTATGATGGTATGGAAAATACATATGAATCAAGTATTGTTGGGATGGGGTCCCCTGGGTTAGTGTTGGGGTTAAGATAACCCAAGTTTTGGTACAGTTTGTGTAAATAATGTAAAGTATCTGCGATTTGTGGATGCGGAGCACGTAGATGAATAGGAGTCAAAGGGGCTTAGCCCCTTGTTTTATGTAAAGTTTGAGTCAGTTTTGAGATTTACCCATGGTCCGCAGACCATGACATTGTATGAGAAAGGCTATAAATAAGTGTGTCTTAGAGATTCTAAGGCAATAATAAGAGGAAGAAGTATGAAAAACTGATAGCGAAAAGAAGTGGGCAAGATAGGAGAAGAAAGGCTCTGCAGTTGAGTGTGTAGAGGCCTGGGTAGAGTCCGCATCTGAGTGCGTGGACCCCTGCAGGTGTGTGCGTAGGGTAGTTTTGAGTCTGTAACCTTGCATTGAAGATCAATAAAGATAGTTTCCGAAGAATTATTTCATATTTTTGTTTATTTCTGTTAATGCTATATGTTGTTGATGAGTCATGTGTTTTATGGAATATTGATGGAATGTTATGTAATTCTCTTTAATAAATGTTAATGATGTACCCAATGCATGTATAAGTACTTTCACGAAGACTCTGATGAATTCTATGATGCATTTATTTATGCTTCCTATGGAGATCATACATAACATAGATGCCATAATCACCATTTGTTTTTGGGTTTTTCACATTAAGATGAGGAAATTTCACCTGGTTCATATGTCAATAATAGCTCGTACGATGAAGGAAGGAGGTTGGGGCATTTTAGATACAAAAAATTTTAATAGGTAGTTTGTAATAACCCCAATTACATTTTCCTTCTTATTGTGAATCAAAAAAACTAAACATGGGTTGAGTCAAAGGGACATTATTTCTAGGGCTATGAAGGATATGTTGTTTGGGATAGATGGCAGGTAAGGCACTAGGAACTATGTGGCATTCAGCTGATTGGAAAGCAAGATATTACAAGGCTAACAAAAAAAAAATGGAAACAAGGAACTAGGTGGATCAATTTGATTGGATTACAAGATTTGGGCCATATTAGACACTAACTACCAGGAGGTTGAGTTTGAATAATGGATAGTTTACTAAGTGGAGAGGTTAATTTATGGGAGGAGGAGGGATTTTATTCTAGAGGTTAAGTTGGCATCACTTGGGGATTCAAGTGAATATTGATTCTTGTACCCACTTGGAGGCAGCGCAGAGGAACCCTAGTTTTAGGCATCATTTTTGGGATTTCTAGTCCAATTGGAAGCATCATTTTACCACGGGAGCGGTCCTGATCTCTAGCCCTCGAATATGGCTCGGGGGTGACCATTGCATAAGGAAATTGGTTGCAGTTGTCTATGGTTGGGAGGAGAACCATCGTCCCTAATTCAATGGTTATTTTTATTGAGATAAGTGTTTCTCTCACGTTAGCTTACTCAATTATTCATACCTATTTAAAATAGGGTTGTTGATCAATGTTAATGGAAGGTCCCAAACATGTTGTGTATATTTATGCATTGAACTATATCTATAGAAAATGCAAACTATATTCCATTTTTATATTCTAATAAGTAATGAGTCACATATATATGTACTATCTGGACTGGAAGGTTTCCTGCACATTTTAGCCATAATGGGTTATTTGTCAAATATAGAAAAACGAGTTAAATTATTTGTGGAAGAGTGAATTGTGTTGACGTGAGTATTTTAAATATCATGTGTTGAAGTAAGAATGGTGTGTGGATCTATCGATATTAAGATGGAGTTAAAGATTAAAAGAATGAATCTCAACTCCTTAGAGCTCTGTAAAGTGGGCTACTCACAACCTGTGATGGAATACATGACATGAATCATGGAAAATACTAGAGGCCATACTCATTTATTGGTTTTCTTGTCTTCATATTTTGATATATTCATTATCTATAGAGATTGAATTGGTTTAATTTATATATATATCCCTTAAGATGTAAGGAAGTCCAACAAATTGAATCATTCATTCTTAATAGTGAACCCTGAGGATACCCATATCCTTTGATTCTTATTTCAATGTTGTCTAGCACCAAATCCCCATAGAGAACTATAAGTAAAGCTAGTAAACTGAATAATTCTTATTTAAAAGTAGAGGCTTACACCGTATCATTAATATTTGTGCCATAAGCATTGGCGATGAACGCTATATTCACCTACATCCAAGTATTTCCAAAGTGCATTGGCCAAATTCTTAAAAACAATACATCAATAACAATGTGTGGTTTGTGAACGTGAAATTTTCAGCTTCCTATTTGTGTTGGACTATCACTAGTAGCTAGCTTGAGAAATATATAGTTTAAGGATAGGAGAGGAATATCTAATCTTTCTCCAAGAATTCAATGTATCACAACGACTATTTATAACCTCAATTTAGCAATTAATCATGTATTATTCTACAGTTTCTACTAGGTTCTTTGTATTAGGGACAAGTTCCCTTACTTGGAGAATTCCATTCTATAGTGCATCACATTATAGGGGAGCATAGTGTATTATCACACCATATGTGCCCATTAAGATACAACGTTATGAAATGAATCATCACCATCACAAAAATTCACATAATATATCAGTGTCAGTTATGGACTACAGTCATTGCCACTACATAGCTGGTAGTAGGTTATAATGTACATGATGACTCTACTCACTAGATCATAACTCCACATGCACACAGTGTCTATCCTTAGTGTCTCCAAGCTCCTTCCCCCAATTTACTTGTGTTTCTTGGCCCTTTGCATGCATTTTTCTTTGTAAGTGTGTGATGCTCTGATTTAGAAGTTAGAGTACTTTTTTAGGAAATCCTTAGGATTTTCTTACTTTGATGAGCATTCTAATTCATTGTAAACTTTCCGTCATTGACAGAATGATGCATAATTTTATTTAGAGAAGCATTGACCTAAACTTTGAAACCAACGTTAAGGACTCATTCCTATATCAGGAGAATCCAAGACAATGAAAACCCACTATATAGAAATTGTTTTTTTTTTGCAGTCTTAGTCTACCATTAGGGGATCTAACCTTTATGTATGTCATTTGTTCCCAAACTGTGTCTCTCGCTGTTACAGAATGAATATTGACTCATTACAAATCAACTTAGAGAGTTCTAATTTATATGGTTAGGGCGACTTATAGCCATCTCTACTTCAAAAGTTCCAGTAGCTTGTTGGTCACCCTACATTGAAAGCCCACAAACACATGATGCCTATCTTTAGAATTTCCAAGTCTCCCTTAAAGATAATAGTTTTTTAGGGTAATTTCTTCTCCCTAGTTGTAATTTTCCTGTTACTCATGCAACCCTTATGCCTCCCCAGAAGCATATATACACAAATTTAAGAGTTTGCATAAAAGGCATGTATTTACAAGATTCAAGTTCTTACCTAATGGAAAGATTGATGTGCTCAGAATGAGCCATTTACTTCTTACGACATAAAGGCTTCTAGCCAGTTTCCCCATTTGACATTGTAGTACTTAATTTCCAACAATGGACCGTTGATGGTTTATAAAACATATCAACTTTTATAAAATTGTGATTTCTTAAACTTTGAACTAGTAATATAACCAGTTCAACCTAGATGCAAGGGAATGATGGATGTCTACTACATACAATACATTAATATTGCTTTGAGAAGACAATGATTTGTTCCTTGTTGCCTAGGATGGTTATAGACAATGAAAATCAAAAAAACTATTTTTCTTATCCTCTAGTTGAAAAAAATTCAATGCCCTACTTTGGAACATCCAAATCCTTATGGTATTACATGGTTCAAGGAAGCAAGACACTCTACCTTTGTATGACTCAAATGTTTTTTTACTTTTGTTGTCGATTCATTAATGGATTGTGTGGACTGTGACTCCACACAGATTGATCATTGTGACTTACTCCTTGGTAATCTTACAAGTATTCTAAGAACACATTTTATTATGGTTTTCAAAAGATTAATACGATATATGAATATATATGACAACATATGGAAATTGACTTCTTTGGTTAGTTCAAATTCATCTACTAAATTGGAACTTTTAGGAAGAATCATTGTTAATTAGGTTAATTTGTATAATTCTATGGTTCTTTGCGGTTTGAAAAGTGAAAGAAGACAATGTCATCAATATTTTTATTGCTATGAAATACCTTCTAGATCCACATGTAGATTTTTTTTAAGAATCTAAGGGGATTCTACCCATGCCGGCATTTCATCATTCTATTTTGTTCCATGATCTACCCAATCAACTTCCTTATAATGCTATTGTTATTGGTAGTGAAAAACTCAAAAGAATATTAAGAAGTTACTTGAAGAAGGTAATATTTTCCCCAACTCTTCCCGTCATGGTTCTCCTATGTTTATTATACTCGAGAACAAATAGGGTGAGTGGTGGTTTTTTATAGACTACAAGGCACTGAATATAGTAATTGTGAATAACTATTTTTTTCTTTGCATGATAAAAAATCTACTAGATCAAAGTTGGGGGAATTGTTTCATTATAAAAATTGACTTGGCATTGGGCTATCTTTGGAGTCATGTTGGACCTCAAGACACCTGGAAGACTACTTTCAAACCTAAGTTGGGATTTTTAAGTGGTTGGTGATTTCTTTTGGCTTACCAAAATTTATTCTACTTTCCAGAGCATTATCATTGATGTTTTAGGACTCATTTGAGTACTTTGTGGAAATCTATCTAGTTGGCATTTTTATTTAAAACAAAACTTGGGAAGACCATATGCGAAATGTACTGGTAATGTTGGATTTTTCTTTGTTAAAAGATGTTGTAAGCTAAGATTAAGGAATTATTGTTTGACTAAACCTTTTATGTAGGCTTCATCATAAACGAGAATGGAGTTCATGCAAATCTAGGTAAAATTAAGGTGATCAATGATTGGCCATGTCCTAATGCATTTGAATAGTTGAAGAACTTCTTGGGTAGTAAAATTTTCTACAGGAAGTTAATGTACCATTTCTCTCATATACCTTGCCCTCTACATCAACTTACTAAGAAGAATAAATTCGCATGGGAACCATGATATGAAACTATATTTTAGAATTCAGATGCTCTATAGTGCTAATTATGGTTGTTCTCTACTTGTAAATTTTTTTTTATGTAGAGACAAAAACTTCACATTATACAATAGGTGCATATCGTATGCAGGGAAGGCGTCTTATAGTTTATTGTTCATAGAATTGTGTCACTATATAGACTAAATCACAACACTATTGACAAAGAGTTTTATGCATTTATAAATATTTGACAGAGAGATTTGTGTGGATGATTTTCCATTTGTGTTTGTAGGAAAGTTTGGGATGTTGACCAAACTATCCACCCTGTGTACACCTAGGACTTAGTTAATTAAATATGGAAAATACATCTTATTAAGTAATGTGATTTCCTCTTTATCCTAGTATTGACAAAGTATCATCATTTTTTTGTAGCATCTCCATATTTGTATGATTAGCCACTCACAGTAGATATCAAATGGTGTGCCTTGTTTGAATGTTATATTACGAAGATTGCTATGACAAGAGTAGTTTTAGGTCAAATAGATGCATAGTTACCAAGGCAACTAGTTACTTAAGGTTGAAAAACTTATGTGAAGTTGGTATAAACCCTAACCTAACCCTAAAACATAAAATAAGAATTGAATTTTGGTTTTAGGGAGAAATATAATTCCTACTATATGTTTTGGGCATATGCTTTCAACCAAAGACCCGCTTGCATGGATGTAAGCAACTCTAGGTTTGTTTATAGACAATGATATTCAAAAGAACCTTTTCTCTCATTCTCTAGTTGAAAAAAATTCAATTCCCTACTTTTGAACATCCATATCCTTATGGTATTGTATGGTTCAAAGAATAAAGACACTCTTCCTTTGCGTGAATCAAATGTTTAGTTACTTTTGTTATCAAGTCACCAATGGATTTTGTGGATTGTGACCCCACACCAACTGATTATTATGACCTACTCCTTGGTAATCTTACTTGTATTCTAAGAACACATTTTATTATGGTTTAGAAAAGATCAATATGATATATAAAAAAGGATGACACCATATTGAAATTCACTTCTTTGGTTAGTTCAGATTTGTCTACTAAACTGGAACTTTCAGGAAGAACCATTATTAATTAGGTTAATTTGTATAAATATACGGTGCTTTGTGATTTGAAAAGTGAAAGTAGACAATGTCATAAATATTCCTAAGCTACAAAATCCCTCCTAGATCCACATGTAGATGTTTTTAAAGAATATAAGTGGATTTCACGTGTTGACCAATCAAGTGTCAAATACCCCATGAGCAGAGTACATTTCAAAGTTTTCCATCATTTTCAAACCAGTCAGAATTTTCAGACTTCATTATTTCTTTGCAGTGTTTGGTCATCTTGTTGTAAGCCAAATTTTGCATCCCTCTAAGGATGATGTAAAAAATTATCTTAGTATGATGAATATAAAGCCATGTAACACATCTAGATAGATTAAGATTTTTTTCTAGAGTGTTTTCTCTGTAGGGAGTTTCTTTCCTTAGCTAATTATTTGTGTTTCTTAACACTAAATAATTGGTTAAGTTTTTCTCCCACACATCCCCCAAAGCTAGAGTGAGGCTTGATGGTAAACTCTTAGGAGAGTCCTAGTGTATAGATTCAATGTAAAATGTCATACTAGATCTATAAAGTTTCACAGAATTTGGTTATGTCTAGAGGTCAAATTTTAATTGTTAAAATTCCTCTTATGAATGGATTTTTTATGTAATGTTTGATGTAAAGATGCAAGAAAGTGATATCTGTAGAAGTTGTAGGGGGTATGGGTACTTAAAGTTATACCTCAACACCTCAAATTCTATCTAGACACATTTTGAGTGTGGAAAAATATGTTTAAACCCCTCTAGAGTCATACTTTTTATTTTCCAACAAAAAATGGAAAAATAATTAGCCAGAAATTGTTGAGAAAAATAAAATTGTCTGCAAGTGAAAAAAAAAAATGGAAGAGGACTTTCCCGAGAAAGGAATCAAGTAAAAATCTATGGAATCTCCACAAATCAAGCAAGGAAAAGTCCCACAAGAAATTTGCTGAATTAATTTCCAAGAAAAATCATTTTTTTAATGAGATGGTCCAAGTTGGTTAAGTTGAATGAGAAATTTTCGAGGAGAAAATTTAAAAAAAATATTTTTTGGACTGAGATCAAATTGTTGGTCAATCGAACACCATCTTCAAGGGAAAATGAACTACATTCTCAAGATCAGCGCGGGCAATCAAGGGATGAGATTAATTAGGCATGGATCAAGCCTTCAACCAGTCGTTTTCTTCTGGGATCAAGTAAGATTTGTACAATTCGTTGGGCCTATTCATTTTCACTTGGAGAGGTATCTAATCTCTCATTTTTTCTATAAATGAGCTCAAAACTCCCCATTTTAACATAATCATAAATCTAGTTCTTGGCTACTGAAGCTTTGCTACAATATTGTATTGGAAATTAGTTTTTGTGGGTCAGTTCATGTTGGTGTTCCTCTTGTATCTTCTATGGTAAATTCTTTATGATTTCTTTTCTTAATGCTCTATTGGTTTTAAATTTAAATTATTGCTATTTCACTAGCTAGTTTGTGGATTTACTATTTGGACAGGTATCTTGCATTAGTCTTTGAGTTTAGAGAATCATTTTTAAAATTAATCGATCTAGTAGATATCTCTAGATATTTTGTTTCATTGTGTTATCTAATTCTTTATTATCTAACAATTTTATCTCAAGTGTGTAGAGAACATTCTATTATTCAGATCTTAGGCATTAGGGGGTGTCTTTAGTTGGACTAGCTAACTTCCAAGATATAGAAGTGAAGAGCCTACTTCATTTTCTATCAAAGACTTATCTAACAAACTTTGGAATGGTTTCTTGGCCATTTCTTGTGAAAAAATTAGTTATCTCATCTATTTCTCTCTACTAGTGTGTTATAACTTATTACTAAACAAATATCGCTATTTAAAGCTTGTATTTTAATACCCAAGAGCAGAGTTGTACTCACACTCTTTGGGTAAATTAATTTGTAAATTTTGTAAATAATTTGTGAATTTTTACTAACCCTTATTGTGTATAAAGTTCATTTTTTTGTACATACTTAATTCTTATGTTGTAGATCTAAGCTTCTCTCTAGTGATCTATGCAGATCTTTAAGGAGATTTGTGGATTTAAAGATTTCAAAGTGATTTTGAAGGGATCCTTTTGGACGCTAATGGATAAATTGAATTACCTTTTTGAAAACCCTCCAAACCTCTATTCATTGAACACAACCCTCATAAAGTTTTCTTGTAGATTTTCCTCTTGGAGAATTAGATGACTAGGGTTTCTAGTTGAGCAAATTAATTTTTGGGAGTCATCTTCCTTTTCCTAGCAAATCAATTTTTTTTTTGGGAAATCGCTTCAATTTGAGAGGTTGTTTTCCCTTCTTGAATTAAGATTGAATCAATTTTGAACTATTTGCAAGCAATTTGAGATTTAAAATTTTTGAGGGGTTTACATCTTAAA
>APFE030674893.1:0-11441 GCA_000404065.3 Pinus taeda
AAAATAATTTCAATGGAAGGTCAAATTTCAGTCATAAATTCGTTAATTTCTGCCCAAAAGTTCTCATTTTCCTGTGCAATTGTCTATGCAATGACAGAGTCATTCTCTAAAACTTCAATTCTCTGATTTAATTTGTGAGCCTTTGGAAGCTCTAACACATACATATTATCAATTTTTAATTTCAGCTCTGGGAGGTTTTTAAGCTGAGCTTTCAACTTTTAAATTTCCCGCCCCTTAATAGACAAGTCTTGCATAAACAATGTAAACTTTGAAACAGGAACCCATATTGTTACTCGTTTTGTAGAGATAGCAAAAAAGTGACCCGATTTCGAAAATGGGTTATGCAGAACACACATGCGTTTTTTAAAGCTTAGTTTTTGGCACTATAAATTATTGTATGTACATTGCGTTTTATAATGGTAGTGTTTTTCATGCTGATTTAAAAACGTGGTAATTCCGCACAAGATCTTTTTTTTAAAAGTTTGTTTGTTTGTTTGTTTGTTTGTTTTTTTCTTTTTTTTTTTCTTTTTTAACTTTATAATTTTCTAATGTTATGAAATTGTAAATTTTTTGTGAACTAATAATTTTTGAGTGGTCGTTCTTCTTCATTTTTCTTGTTTTTATTTAATTTTTTTTTTTTGTAGTGAGGTTTTATTGTTTCGCATATTAAGAAGAGGTTATTTTGATTTTCAATATTACTACATATTTATACATCGTGTTAATTAATTTTTTCATCCAAGTAATTGTTTCTAAAACAATATTTTCTAACAATTAACATAAAATAGCCATTTTAAATCATTATTTTAAAAAACACACGTTTTGATAAATTTTTTGCTACAATTGACGCGGAAATCACAATTTTATACCGAAATTGTTAACTAAAAATAGTTAAATAATAGTTTTTTGGAATAGTCATGTCAAAAAAAAAAAAATAATCATTTTTCAAATAATGGTTAACTTAAATAATGCGAAAATCACATATTACAAATATTGAACACATAACAACCTTAATTGAGTGTATATTCTTCTCATGAAATATCAAAGTCAAAACATTGCAAGTATAACTAGTTAATAGTGACAAAAAATGAGCTTGATTTCCAAGCATAACTTAAATTTAATCAACAATGTCACGTAATCCAAACTCTTCGTCCTCTAGAGTTTCATCATTGTTTTCTTCCTCAATATTTTCTGCTTCTTTTTGCTCATTTTCGTCTTCTAATAGATCTTTCATGTCTACCAATCTCCCAATGTACGTCTTTCAAACATCCCATGTAATAGTGGTTGAGGTTCCTTTGTTTTTTTTGTGACACGTGATTCACTAAAGTCCCCTTTCTTCAACCCAATTTCTTGCATTGCATTTCCTTTCTTCAACTTATTTCTATGGCTAATACACACAAATGGAAATCTAGATCTCAAGGATGTCAAACTCTCGCAGGTTCATACTCTTCTTAAAGGACTAGAGAAAATAGCTACCAATGTAGACATACATGTGTTAGTTTGTGGTGATTTGAACTCAATTCCTGCAAGTTCTCCCAATGCACTTTCTGCGATGGGAAAATTTGAATCCTCACATCCAGACTGAACAACAAATCCCCTTGATATATTACCTCTGACAAGCAAGTTTTTTACCAACTACCTCTGGTTAGTATCTATTCTTCCTTTACAAGAATGGTGGGAATAACATAAGGTTTAGACCATCAACAAAGAAGAATGGACCTTACAACAAATGAACCTTTATTCACCAACTATACTAAACATTTTTTTGAAATTGTTGACTATGTTTTGTATACAACGGATTCACTTATGGACGAGTCTCTGTTAGATATTTTGGATGAGGAGATCTTGCGTAAAGAGATAGATCTTCCCTCTTGCGAGTGTTCATATGATCACATTGCACTTTTGCCTGAATTATGATGTAGGCCTAAGCCTCGTCGCTAGCATAACACTGCCAATAGTGATGTCCCATTACCTCACCCAATAAGAACATAAAAAAATTTCAGTTTCAGTGATTTAAGTGAGTTGTCACTTCACCTATGTACAATGTGTTCGCGGTTTTCAGTTTGTATTCTATAATTCACTTTTTATCCATTCCTTTACATTTTGTCATGGTGAAGATGGTAGTCTGTAACGTGAAGAATTTTTAGCTACATTTTTCTTGAGTGTTTCACATCCCTATCAATTGCAAGGATAATATTATAGAGGATGGTGTTTGGGAAATATTTTAGTGGTAATGTAGCAATAAGAATTGGTCAAAATTATCTACATGTATGAAACACATTTGTTTTACACACAAACATTTATCAATAGAAGAGTATTGGGGGTTTCTTTGAGGTTTTTCCATCTAAAAAAAATGTAAGTTAGGAAATTAAAAAGAAAAATTAATATGGTTTTATTTTTTGGGCTTTGCTATATTGTTTTTTATTTTTATTTTTTCCAACTTTATTTTATTTCAAATAACTTTGTCGATCATATATACAATTAAGAAAAAAATTATAATTAAAATATACAATTGTTACTATAATCAAAATCATATATAAAGTTGTTGCCAATAAACTCTTGGTTTGATTTAATAAAAAAAAGTACATAAAAAATCAATAAACAAATAAACAAATAAATAAATTTAGATTAAAGATGATGTCTGAGTATACCTTTTAAATTTAGTATTACATACAATTTATAAACATATCATAGAAAGATAATCCATAGAAAGATAATCCATAGAAAGATAAGCCATATAGAGCATATTCTTGGACACTTTATTACCTTCTAGAGTCCTTATTAGATCTATTATTTACATTTTTCTTATCATTTGAATGGTTTATATATTAAAGATTTGTAAATATAATTTAATTTTCATTTAATTTTACATTAAATTTACATAGAGATAAAATAATTACAAGTAAAAATTAAATATTTATTTTTTTTAAGAAATAGAGGATATGTAATTTCTTGTAAAAAAAAAAAAAATTGTTCTTGGTTTAACCAAAAAAAAATTGAACTTTGAACCTCATGGTTTACTAATTCATTCCCTAATTGAATTACACGCCATGGGGTTGTAAAAATAATATTATTCATATTAAATAATGTGTAATTAATTTTATGTTTAATTGAAATATAATTATTAAAATAAAAATATATTAATAAACAAATATTATAGTGCAACCTTTATTATATTATATGAGAGAGAGAGTGTTCTTATTCCATTAACAGATTGTTTCTAATAGAATTTCAATATACATATTGAGTAAAAGGAGAGAGAGAGAGAGAGAGAGAGAGAGAGTTCTTATTCCATTAACAGATTGTGTCTAATAGAATTTCAATATACATATTGAGTAAAAGGAGAGAGAGAGAGAGAGAGAGAGAGAGAGTGTTCTTATTCCATTAACAGATTGTGTCTAATAGAATTTCAATATAAATATTGAGTAAAAGGGGAGAGAGAGAGAGAGAGAGAGAGAGAGTATTCCATTAACAGATTGTTTCTAAGTTGTGAAATATAGAATTTCAATATACATATTGAAAAGAGAGAGAGAGGGAGAGAGAGAGAGAGAGAGAGAGAGAGAGAGTTTTCTTATTCCATTAACAGATTGTTTCTAAGTTGTGAAATATAGAATTGACATGTAACATTTAAAAAAATATTAATAATAAAATAAATACATGTGTTATATTTCCGAATATGAAGAGGTATGTGTTAAGATCTAAATGTGGATAATATCAATCATAATGAAATAAATATTTCAATGTCAAGTATACATATATTATTCAAGTCCTCGTCATTAAAAACCACATTTGCTATTGAGAAGTAATGAGTTCAATTCTTTGGATATTGTTGTTGATGAGCATTGAGTCAACCTTGTCCACGCTAGAAATAAGATCTACAAAATTGTTATGGCATGTTCTACCGAGAAATAGACTCTATGAGGCTAAGCTAGTCAAAGAGAACCACATTGTGGGGATTTTGTGGGGGACTAAATAGGACAACAAATTGTGGTCTCCAAAGCCTGAATGTATAGAATTTAAACTAGGTATTCAGTTGCTTCCTCTTATACCAATTACAAAGCTCTTGTTCTCTTATTTGGAGTATGTCATGGAGTTAGTGGATTTGGCGAGAAAAAATGGAGATGTTGACATTGAAGATGGGTGGAAGGGATTTATATTTGTGTTTAAAGGAGTATATGATACAATAGTTTGCCTCCAAAAGGCCTAGTAGCTCATCGGATATAGTGATGGTAAATCTCTAATGAATTTGTTGTGGTTGATGTATATAAGAGGCCGATCACGGTCACTATTACAAACTCATATTTGAGTATACTAATTTTCATAGTCATGTATGGTTTTGTTGTGTTTGTCTTCTTTGGATTTTTTTTAAAGTTGGAATGTCGGAATCAGTTTTATCATCAAGAAGCATCATTGTTTGCAATACAATATATAGGATTTTGTGACATCCAAAACCCTTAATCCATTGACTCGGATTAGATTACAATATTATCTCTTAATTAGAATTATAAAACCATGGGTCAAAACAACATGTGCCATGAAATTTCTAAAAGAAAATTCTTTTGTTAAAAATTGCTAACATGGACATACAAAACCTGCTAATCTTAAGCATTGTGTAACATCCCCAAATAGATGGTCTAACCAAAGTGGTCAATAAATTCTTAGAAACCTATTTTTCATTGAAAAACCACGCCAATGGGCATAATGGCTTCTCCTAGCACAATGGTGGTACAATACCACTTATGATGGAGCTATGAAAACAACAACATATGAAGTTGTTTATGGCTGAAAACCCTTCTTAGTAACCTCCTATTTACTAAGCATCTCTAAGGTTTAGACAATGGATAATGCACTTCATAACAATGAAGGTGTTCTCTACACATTTAAACAAAATTTTCTTATAGCTCAATATAGAATGAAACCACAAGTAGATTAGCATCTCTCCAAATTTTCTTTTGTAAAAGTGGATTAGGTGTTATTTTCCTACAACCTTATAAAAAACCGCCACGCAAAGAACATAACCCCTGATATTAACACCAAAATTCCATGGATTATATAAAATCATACAATGTGTTTGAAAAAATTCCTATATCTTACCTCTTCTAGCACACTCAAAGTTTTTTCATACCTTTCCCATGTCTCACATGAAGAAGTTCATCGTATCATAGTGCAAGGGGTGCACTAAATTATCAAAAAAAATATGAAAAGACTCCATTTGGTTATTATTCGTCATAGCGTTGAATATTAAACAATGTCAAGTGCACCAATACATGATTCAAGTATTAACGTAGTGGAAATCAACATGGTAATCAATCACAATTCTGTAGCACTTTCCTCATCTCTAGCCTTGAAAAAAATGTTTCTTTTGAGGAGCGAGGTTATTTTCATGTCTTATCCCAGTCGTCATACTTTAAACTAGTTAGGAGTGAATCAATTGATGTATGCAACCATCCACTTTGAATAATGTCCATTAGGCAATAGTTGATAGTTATTTAATATAAAAGGGTCCACTTTGTAAGGACAAATGGATAGTTGGTACCCAGTAATGATAGGTCAACAAGTATTTAGGGTTTTCTATTAACGATCTATTTAAACAATAAAAGGCTATGAAATGTTTGGTGTTATATTTTTCTATTTGGAGTTTTTCTTACTGAAAGGTTTCAACACTTTAATAGGAAAGTAAAAAATATTTTATTTCTTCTAATTATCATAATACAAAGGTATAATTCATATATTTTTTCTTAATCAACATAATAAACCAGCAATTTCCTCAGTACTCAAAGAATTAAATAAGGTTTTTTATAAATTTTGGGACCATTTAACTATTTATCTATGTAATTTTCCATCTGTCATCTTACTCTCGCAATAACCAGATGGTGCAATGGAAAATGTCCATCAACAAGTAAGAAACCACTAAATTAGAAGATTCCTCTTTGTACTCCAACATCTTTTTTTTCTTTTCTTGTGATATGAACATTAGGCTCATTCAAGTAGTAGTGTTGACTAGACTAGTGGAATATCATAGGAGGACTCCATTTTCTGGCTGGGGGACTTGTTACTAGGGTCAAGGACCTCAACATAGATTGAATGTGTTCCCTCACAGGAACCTAGCACTAGTATTGGATGCTTTGGCATGTATAAATATGTATTATAACATTGAAAGGAACATAATGAAAAATCAAGCTAGTAGTCTCGGTTTTAGGATCTAGGGGAAAATCTCTGTGTATATGTGTTTTATGTGTTATGCTCTCACATTATTTATTTTCTATGTTATAGAATTCATATGCAGGTAATTTCTGTACAGGGTTAAAAACTACATTTGGTATCAGAGATTTTTTGGCTTTAAGGGGATGTCTTTGTTGCTGAGGGGTTTCGCTTGGGCCTGTGGTATCCCCTGTTCAGTGGGAGATCTGCGAGATCGATTCTAGTGGTGAAACAAGATGGCGAGCAGTGAAAATATAGTGATCGAGAAATTTAATGATTAGAGTTTTGAGTTATGGAAACTCAAGATGGAAGATCTGTTGGTGGATAAAGATGAGTGGATTGTGGTAGATCCGGGTACTAAACCAACAGGAGTGTCTGATGAAGAATTGAAGAAGTTAGAACGAAAGGAAAAGAGCACAATACAATTGTGTCTCTTAGATTCACTATTGCTAAATGTATCAGGGGAAGCTATGGCTAAGGCTTTGTGGGACAAATTAGGGACTTTGTACCAATCTAAGTCTCTGGTGAATAAACTGTTCCTACGAAAAAATTTGTATAACCTAAGGAGAAAAGATGGAGACTTGGTGACAGAGCATCTAAATGCATTTAATACTGTGGTAAGTCAGTTATCATCTATTGATATCGAAATTTCAGATGAAGATAAGTGCATTAGTTTTTTGTGTTCTCTACCAGATTCGTGGGATAGTTTGGTTATTGAAATAGGTAGCAATGCAACTGCCTTGCAGTTTGATGAAATAGTCTCATCCTTGTTGATGGAGGAGATGAGACAGAAAAATATGGAGAGCCAAAATGGTGATGCCTTGTCTGTATGAGGATGGTCTCAGAATAGAAACAAAAATAAGTCATCGAGTGGGAGATCTAAATCTCCAGGAAAACCTATAAAGGTGGTGTGCTGGAAATGTGGAAAGGAAGGGCACTACAAAAGGGATTGTAAATCTAAATCTCCTGGCAAAGGAAAGGGATCTGATGATGCTCCTTATGCAAAGGCGAAAACCACCTCAAATGAAGGTGGGGATGTGTATTTGGCTTCTTCAAGTACACATGTAAATCATGAGGCATGGTTGATTGACTTAGGTGCATCCTTTCACTTCATTCCCCATAGAGAGTGGTTCTACGAGTATGAGAAATACGATGGTGGTGATGTCTTCTTAGGGGATGATAGCAAGGCTAGAATTGTTGGTCACGGAAAAGTAAAGTTGAAGTTGCAATGTGGAAGGGTTAGAACACTTCCGAGTGTTCTACATATTCCTGTGTTAGCCAGAAATCTAATTTTTGTAGGCACGCTGGATGATGCAGGTGTAAAAACAGTGTTCGAGAAGGATACCTGCAAGATGGTTCAGGGGCATTGGTATTAATGTGGAGAGTTTGAATTGGAACTCTGTAAAAGTTGCAAGGTAGCATCATTGTTGATGGGTGTAACAGCTTTGTGTTTCCTGAAAGTGGAGCAAAAAATCTAGTGGTCTCTCAAGAGAAGACCATGATGTGGCATCAAAAGCTTGGACATATTAGAGAGAAGGACCTTCGAATACTTCATGGTAAAGGTATGATAGAAGTTATGAGTAATAGCTCTCTGGATTTTGATTTCTGTGAAAGTTGTGTATATGGGAAGCACAATCGGGTTAGTTTCCCCTCTGGTGGTCTGTGTACTATGTATCATTTATAGATGACTTCTCAAGGAATACATGTATATATTTCCTTAAGAATAAATTTGAAGTCTTTGACAGGTTTAAAGAATTTAAGGCTTTGGTGGAAATCCAAACAGAGAAGAAGATAAAAGTGCTGAGGATAGATAACGGTGGAGAGTTTTGCAGTAAGGAATTTGAAGAATTCTGTAAGAAGTGTGGTATAGCATGGCAAAAGACTACTCCACATACACCTCAGCAAAATGGAATTGCAGAAAAAATGAAGACGTTGATGGAAAGGGCAAGAAGCATGCTCAATGGTGTCAGGTTAGGACAAGAATTCTGGGCAGAGGCGATGGAGACATCATGTTACTTGGTCAATATATCACCTTCATCATCGTTGGAGGATAAGACTCCATAAGAGGTATGGATTGGTAAGAAACCCTCTCCTTCAAATCTGAGGGTATTTGGATGTGATGCATATGTACATGTTCAAAAGGAGAAACGAACCAAGTTGGATAGTAAATATGAAAAGTGCATCTTTATTGGGTATAAGGATGGTTTAAAGGGTTATAATCTTTGGAACCTAGTAACAAGGAAGGTTGTGTACAGCCGAGATGTGTTGTTTAGAGAGGTGAAAGATGTTATTAAACATGAAGTCCAACCAAAGGAGCTTGAGAAGATAGAGCTTGACCTAAAGGAGAAGAATCGAACTCTATAGAAGAGGAAGAATCAGAAGATGAAGAACCACATACTTCGGGTGTGAGAAGATCACTTCGAGAAAGAAGGCAGCCAGAAAGGTGTAATCCATCTGCTTTCTATTCAAATTTTGCTTTATCTATTATCGATGATGATCCTAGAACTGTGAAGGAAGCAATAGATTCAGAAGATGGAAAACTCTGGAAAGAGGCCATGGTTGATGAAATGGCATCTTTTCACAAAAATGAGGCTTGGATCTGGTGGAGTTGCCAGCTGGAAGGAAACCCATTGGTAGCAAATGGGTGTTCAAGAAGAATAAAAATGCATAAGGAAAGGTGGAGAAATACAAAGCTCGATTGGTAGCAAAAGGTTACTCCGAGGTCCAAGGAATTGATTTTGGTAATATTTTTTCTCCTATTGCCAAGGTAAATTCTATTAGATTACTTTTATTTGTTGCTGCTGCTTTTGATTTTGAGGTAGAACAAATGGATATGAAGACAACATTTCCTCACAAGGATCTGGAAGAGGAAATATACATGAAGCAACCTGAAGGCTTTGCAGTGAAAGGTAAGAAAGAACTGGTATGCAAGTTAAAGAAGTCTCTGTATGGGTTAAAACAGTCACCAAGGATATGGTATCAGAAATTTGATACATTTATATGGGGACTTGGCTTCACCAAAAGCAAAACAAATCACTGTGTGTATTTTAAATTAATTGGTGACTTTGTTATTTATTTCGTCTTGTATGTGGATGATATGTTGCTGATTGGAAGTGACAAAAAAATTATCTAGGATTTGAAGACCCAATTGTCCTCCAAATTTGACATGAAAGATCTTGGTGCTGTAAACTATTTTTTGGGCATGGAAATTAAAAGAGATCAGGCAAAGAGGAATCTCTAGTTAAATAAGAGGAAGTATGTTGAGACAGTATTGCAAAGATTTAATATGCAGGATAGTAAACTGGTGAAGGTTCCTATTCCTGTACGTGTAAAATTATCTGCTGAACAGTGTCCCAAGACACAAGAAGAGGAAGAGGACATGTCCTGTGTTCCATATGCAAGTGCAATTGGTATCTTGATGTATGCAATAGTCTATACTAGACCAGACTTTGCACATGTAATGGGAGTATTGAGTAGGCTTATGTCAAAACTAGGAAAGGACCATTGGATACCAGTGAAGCCGGTTTTTAGGTATTTGTGTGGTACTAATGATTATGGTTTGTGCTACCAAGGAAGACCAAGATAAACAGAGTGTTGGATATTCGTGGCTTTGTTGATGCAGGCTGGGCTAGAAATTTGGATCAGAGAAAATCTACAAGTGGGTATGTGTTTAACCTATTTGAAGGTCCAGTCAAGTGGATGAGTAAGAAACAATCTATAGTGGCACTATCAACTACAGAGGCAGAATACAAGACAACCACTCATGCAAGCAAGGAAGTCATTTGGTTGCAGAGATTGTGTTCAAGTATAGACTGTGACAACCAAAGTCCAATTTTCTTGGCAAAGAACCCTGCATATCATTCAAAGAAAAAACACATTGATGTTCAATATCACTTTGTGAGGGATATGATAGAAGACAAAAAGGTGTTGCTGGTAAAGATGGACACTTTGAAGAGTATTATAGAAGCATTGACAAAGTCGGTGAGCTTTGAGAAGTTCTCTTGGTGTGGAGAAACAATGGGCATTACAGGGCTGGATAAATGACTGTGTCCTCTTGTGGCCCCTATGGAAAGAAAACAACAAGTGGGAGAATGTTGGGTTGTGTTATATTCTTTCGACAACTAGCACACGTAGTCAACCGGGGGGTTAGAAGGGGGGCAGAGCCCTCCCTTCGTTGCATCCATTGCATAGCAGGGGGGTCACAGAGAGTTGTGCATGATTTTTGCACATGTCTTTGGATGCAATGGTTTTCGGTCTATGGTTTTGGACGTGATGGTTTTCAGTCCATGGTATTGGATGCTTTAGCATGTATAAATATGTATTATAACATTGAAAGGAACATACAAATAATTTCTGTACGCGGTTAAAACCTACAAATAAGGAGTTGTATAAATTTTTATGGTCATTTAGGTATTTATTTATGTAATTTTTCATCTGTAAACTTAGTATTGCAATAGCTAGATGTTGCAATGGAAATTTTCCATTAGCAAGTAAGAAACCACTAAAGTAGAAGCTTCCTCTTTGTACTACACCATTTTTTTGTGCTTTTCTTATGATATGAACATGAGCCTCATTCATGTAGTAGTGTTGACTAGACTAGTGGAATATCATAGGAGGACTTGTTTTGTAGCCCAGGGAACTCGTTGGTAGGCCCTAGGACCTCAACATAGATGGAACATGTGCCATGACCGGAACACAACACTGGCGGCATTGAGTGGCGATGAAAAAATAGATAGATGGGTGTCACACACTGCTCTCAATAAACCAACAATTTCCTCAATACTCAAAGAATTAAATAAGGAGTTGTATAAATTTTGTGGTCATTTAGCTATTTATCTATGTAATTTTCCATACATCATCTTACTCTCACAATAACCAGATGTTGAAATGGAAATTTTCCATCAGCAAGTAAGAAACCACTAAAGTAGAAACTTCATCTTTGTACTCCAACATTGTTTTGTGTTTTTCTTGTGCTATGAACATTATCCTCACTCCTCTAGTAGTGTTGACTAGACTAATGGAATATCATAAGAGGACTCATTTTGTAGCCCGAGGAACTTGTTGCTAGGCTCTAGGACCTCAACATAGATTGAACATGTGCCCTCATAGGAACCCAGCACTAGCGGCGCTGAGTGGCAGTGAAAAATCAGATAGACGAGCGTGACACACTTGAGGCAAGGTTTTTCAACACTTTATACTCATGCATAGGTTGTGAGCATTGGGAAATCTAGGATTAAGTTGAT
>APFE030674895.1:0-10469 GCA_000404065.3 Pinus taeda
TAAGTTCAACTTGGTCTAGTATAGAGTTAGGTATAGAGTTAGGTAAAGTGTGTTTCTTTACCGTTGTACATTTTGTAACTTACAATCCGACGGTCACGATATGTAGTGATCCGACGGTTCATTTCTCTCCTCGGTATTACCGACACTTGATCCGTGGCTTGACACCCGATTGGTCCATGAATTCTATTTAAAATGCATGGAGGGTCATTTGTAGGTTCACCGTGCATGAGAGAAGCTTATGTAAATTTTCATTCTTTTATTAATAAATTGCCTGTAGTAGCCACGTTGGCGCAGGTCGTGGAATGTTTCCCTCTCTGAGGGTTTTAACCACGTCAAAATACTGGTGTATTGATCTGTGATCTCTTTGTGAGCGGTGTCCTTTTGGTGTTCTGTCTGAGGAACTTACCCTGTAAATTCCTACAACTTCTCTATTCCATTATGCTTTTCAAAATTTCCATTTATTTCTTCCTCCCTGACTCCCTTGCATAAACTATTGGATTGGATTCGCATGCCCTGCATTCACTTCCCCCCATTTACTTGTGCTTGCATTGGGTTTGCTGCATTGGATGGAGTTTGAGGTGATAGGGATGACTTCCAACACCAATATATTTTGTATAGGGGTGCGTTTTTTCACCAAATTGAGACATTCTAGAACATCCATCCAATGAGGGGTGTGTTTTTTCAACTAACAGGGACATTCCAGAATATCCAACCAGTTGCTTCAGTGGCTTGCTTTCTGAGCTCTCGAGATACAACAAGTAGGATGTGGCGATTGGACATATGCTCATACATCAATATATGATTTTATTGTATATCTGGTCAATTAGCCAATTAATTGAGTTTGTTGTCAAATTTCTTTACTTATCGAAATTATGTTGTTGCTACAATTTTTTCTCCACATCCTACAACTTTTAGTGAGCTGCTCAGACCGAAACAAACACCTGTTTTTCCTCTTTCTCCATGCTATTTAGTAAACAAAGATCCTCTAGTTAATGTTAACCTGGAAGAGCCCAATTTCCTATTCTTCACATTTTTGAACGAATGGAAGGAGCATCTCCTCCTCTGCACTTTCTTCCCTGACCTCCCTAGGCGATCCTCTATCAGAAAAGCATCTGAGAGAAAAGTGAAGTTGCCTCTGGTAAATCATTTGAGAGAAAATTGAAGTTGCCTCTAGTCAAGATGTAACCATAATTGAAGTAGCTTCACGACCACTCGATATTGTTTCGGAAGAATTCAAGAAACCCTTCCCCCTGTGTCTTGAAACTTTCAACATGAACAGTTTCAACAAAATTCCCTCGTAACTTACTACCTGCATGTATATACTTGATCGTCGTCCTCTGGTCCCAACATGCATGTGCTTCGTTGCACTTGGAACCTCTACCAAATGTCAGCTTTGTCAATTTATATGTTGCATGCCATGAAATGTATAGGGTTTTCTTTTTTTCGCCTCTCAATATGCAAACAGTTACCCACCTTTCTCCATATTACTCACTGATTCTAACGCCATCTATCTATGGTAAGCTATATGTTTGCTTTCTAATAGGAATTTAAAACCATGCCAGTTAAAGGAAATATGAAATTCTCGTAAAGATAATGGTATTTATTGTCAAATTCAAATGCTTTTCACTAGATGCATCCGTTGTGATAAATGGTAGATCAATCTATGTCTAAGAAGAAGATGACAACTCCACCTTCACTTTCTCTATAGCCTCGTGAAATCTTTGTAGGGCTAGCAGGCTAGCTTATCCTAGGATAAGTCAAATTTTTCTGTCTTTTTGAACTCACCAACTAAATATTGGAGCAGAGCATTATCAAAATCTTCACCACCCAAAAAAGTATCACCATTTGTGGCCTTGATCTCGAATACACCATTGGATATTTCAAGCACGGATACATCGAAAGTAACCCCACCAAAATCAAACGAAATAACCAAGCCCTCCTTCTCATTAATGCCATAAGAAAGGGTTGTTGTAGTAGGCTCATTAATGATTCCTTTAACATCCAATCCTACAATTTTACCAACATCTTTGGTTGCTTGGCATTGAGCGTCATTGAAATATGCAGGCACAATAATGATTGCGTTTGAGACACTCTTTCCAAGGTAACCCTCAACAATTTCTTTCATCTCGATCAACACAAATGCACCATTTAAACCCATTATGCATTTTACCAAGGTTTGACTACAGTAAAATATGTGTATTCTTCTGCCTTCAACTATACATCAAAGTTGTGATTCAGATGCATATGTCCTCCTCTAGGATTTTCTTACAATAAATGTAGCAAGAGGTAACGTACGATTATTATTTTTGACTTCATTATCATTATTCTTTTGATGAAATCGAAGATGACCCCCGCTGGTAACATGATATTCATCCCTAAACGCTTAGATTCAAAAGGAAATTTGCACATTCAGATCTTCCAAATTCTAAGAAAATACATTTGACAAGATCTGTGTCTTTCCATTTGTCTGCCCTTAGGTGAGATAATTCCAAATTGTGTCTATTTGAATGAATGTTTACTCAATGTTCATGGATTGCTCTATGGTGGTTTCTTCCTGATAAGGTCATCTCTCTATGTATGGTTTGTGTACTTAAACTTGTGTTTCATGTAGGTTTTAACCCCGTACAAAAATTACCTGCATCCAAATTCTAAAACATAGAAAATAAACAATGCAAGAGCATAACACATAAAACACATATACACAGAGATTTTCCCCTGGATCTCAAAACCGGGACTACCAGCTTGATTTTTCATTATATTCCTTTCAATGTTACAATACATATTTATACATGCCGCAGCATCCAATACCATGGACCGAAAACTATAGGTAGGTTCGCCCAACCTAATATAGGGTCCAAAAAAAATATCCAGAGGCGCTGCCCCGGACCCTGTAGAGGGGGGCTACCCACCCCCCTCAAAACCCACGGACAGGGGGGGCTGCCACCCCCCTGTGACCCCCCTGCTGCACAATCGGCGAAAGAATATAACACAACCCAACACTCTCCCACTTGTTGTTTTCTTTCCACAAGGGGCCACAGGAGAGCTTAGTCATTTTTCCAACCCTGAAATGCCCATTGTTTCTCTACACCAAGAGAACTTCTCAGAGCTCACAGATTCTGTCAATGCATCTGCATATTCTTCAAAGTGTCCACCTTTACCAGCAACACCTTTTTGTCTTCTATCATATCCCTCACAAAGTGATACTGAACATCAATGTGCTTTGTCTTTGAATGATATGCATGGTCTTTTGCCCAAGAAAATTGCACTTTGGCTTCACAGTCTATCCTTATAGCTCCCTGTCCTAACCCCATACTTGAACACAATCTCTGCAACCAAACTGCTTCCTTGCTTGCATGAGTGGCTGCCATGTATTCTGCCTCTGTAGTTGATAGTGCCACTACAGATTGTTTCTTACTCATCCAACTGACTGCACCTCCAAATAGGTTAACAACATACCCACTTGTGATCTTCTCTGATCAAATCTCAGCCCAGTCTGCAACAAAAAAGCCACGAAATATCCACACTCTGTCCAATCCTGGTCTTCCTTGGTAGCACAAACCATAATCACTAGTGCCACGCAAATACCTGAAAACCCACTTCACTGCTGTCCAGTACTCCTTCCCTGGTTTTGACATAAACCTGCTCAATACTCCCACTGCATGTGAAATGTCTGGTCTAGTATAGAGCATTGCATACATCAGGCTACCGACTACACTTGCATATGGAACACGGGACATATCCTCTTCCTTTTCTTGTGTCTTGGGACACTGTTCAGCAGATAACTTTACACCTACAAGAATAGGAACCTTCACCGGTTTACTATCGTGCATATTAAACCTCTGCAGTATTGTCTCGAGATTTAACCAGAGCTTCCTCTTTGCCTGATCTCTTTCAATTTCCATGCCCAAAATATAGTTTGCAGCACCAAGAACTTTCATGTCGAATTTGGAGGACAATTGGTTCTTCAAATCCTGGATAATTTCTTTGTCATTTCCAACCAACAACATATAATCCATATACAAGACCAGATAAATAACACCGTCACCAATTAATTTAAATTACACACAGTGATCTGCTTTGCTTCTAGTGGAGCCAAGTCCTCGTATAAACGTATCAAATTTCTAATACCACATCCTTGGTGACTGCTTTAACCCATACAGAGACTTCTTTAACTTGCATACCAGTTCTTTCTTACCCTTCACCGTAAAGCCTTTAGGTTGCTTCATGTAGATCTCCTCTTCTAGATCCCCATGAAGAAATGTTGTCTTCACATCCATCTGTTCTACCTCAAACTCAAAAGCAACAACAACAGATAAAAGTAATCTTATAGAAGTTACCTTGGCAACAGGAGAAAAAATATCACCAAAATCAATTCCCGACACCTAGGAATAACCTTTTGCTACCAATCGAGCTTTGTATTTCTCCACCTTTCCTTCTGCATTTGTCTTCTTCTTGAACACCTATTTGCTGCCAATGGGTTTCCTTCCAGCGGGCAACTCCACCAGATACCAAGCCTCATTATTGTGCAAAGATGCCATTTCATCAACCATGGTGTCTTTCTAGAGTTTTCCATCCTCTGAATCTACTGCTTCCTTCATAGTTCTGGGATCATCATCAATAATAGATAAAGAAAAATTTGAACAGAAAGCAGATGGACTATACCCTTCTGGCTGTCTTCTTTCTCGAACTGATCTTCTTACACCCGGAGTTTGTGGCTCTTCATCTTCTAATTCCTCCTCTACTGTAGATTCTGATTCTTCCTCCTTTAGCTCAAACTCTATCTTCTCGGGTTCCTTTGGTTGGACTTTATGTTTAATAACATCTTTTACCTCTCTGAACACCACATCTCGGCTGTAGACAACTTTCCGTGTTACTAGGTTCCAAAGCTTATAACCCTTTAAACCATCCTTATACCCAATAAAGATGCACTTTTTAGATTTACTATCCAACTTGGTTCGTTTCTCCTTTGAAACATGTACATATGCATCACATCTAAATACCCTCAAATGTGAAAGAGAGGGTTTCTTACCAGTCCATACGTATTGTGGAGTCTTATCCTCCAATGTTGATGAAGGTGATTTGTTGACCAGGTAACATGCTGTCTCCACTGCCTCTGCCCATAATTCCTGTCCTAACCCGGCACCACTGAGCATGCTTCTTGCCCTTTCCATCAACGTCTTGTTCATTCTTTTTGCAACTCCATTTTGCTGAGGTGTATGTGGAGTAGTCTTTTGTCGTGCTATACCACACTTCTTATAGAATTCTTCAAATTCCTTACTGCAAAACTCTCCACCGTTATCTGTCCTCAACACCTTTATCTTCTTCTCTGTCTGGTTTTAGACTAGAGCCTTAAATTCTTTGAACCTATCAAAAACTTTAGATTTCTTCTTAAGGAAATATATCCATATATTCCTTGAGAAGTCATCTATAAATGATCCATAGTACACAGACTTACCCAGTGATGGAACCTTCACAGGTCCAAAAACATCACTGTGCACAAGCTCTAATATCTGTTTCACGCTCTTACTACCAGAGGGGAAACTCACCCAATTTTGCTTCCCATATACACAATTTTCATAGAAATCAAAATCCAGAGAGCTATTACTCATACCTTCTACCATACCTTTACCATGAAGTATTCGAAAGCCCTTCTCTCCAATATGTCCAAGCCTTTGATGCCATAACATAGTCTTCTCTCCAGAGACCACTAGATTTTTTGCTCCACTTTCAAAAACTAAAGAACTGTTGCACCCATCAACAATAGTGCTACCTTGCAGCTTGTACAGAGTTCCAGTCCGAATTCCCTGCATCAATACCAGTGCTCCCTGAACCATCTTACAGATATCCTTCTCGAACATTGTTTTTACACCTGCATCATCCAGATTGCTTACAGAAATCAGATTTCTCGCTAATGCAGAAATATGCAGAACACCCAGAAGTGTTCTAACCCTTCCACCTTGCAACTTCAACTTTACTTTTCCGCGAACAACGATTCTAGCCTTCCTATCATCCCCTAAGAAGACATCACCACCATCATATTTATCATACTCGCAGAACCACTCCCTATGGGGAACGAAGTGAAAGGATGCACCTGAGTCAATCAACCATGCCTCATGATCTACATGTGTACTTGAAGAAGCCAAGTACACATCCTCACCTTCATCTGAGGTGGTTTTCACCTCTGCAGAAGGAGCACCATAAGATCCCTTTCCTTTTTCAGGAGTTTTAGATTTACAGTCCCTTTTGTAGTGCCCTTCTTTTCTGTTGGCTTATTTGGGCCTAACCCAGTTTCGGAAGAGTTATTTAGCCAAGCAAATCCTGTAGCTACTGGCCCTTTCGGCAATAGCCCGTGGAGCACAAACTGAGGTCTCACTCGAGGTAGCAAGGGAGGGTGTTGGAACCAAGTTTTTGCACCCTTGGGATGTCAAGATGTGGTTTAGGGGATTTGCGCACCTTTTCACTGCTTCACGCTGCTCTGCAGTCGTGCAGATCCGGACCCGAAGTAACCTCTATTGCGCTGATTACTAATCTAATCTAATTAATGTATCAGATCCTTTTAGCGGGGTCTTTAAGCAAACATTTAACAAATCTAATCGTTCGCGTACTTCAAATGAACCCAGATTCGCATACATTCATCAAATTTGTATTTAAACACGTATAGAAAGGTAAATCATAAAGTGAGATGCTCGATAACACAAAACTACAGTAACAACTTATCTTTATTTCCACTTTATCCTTAATGCATCAAGATCCGCCCTGCGTACTCAGCTGCAGGGGTCTGCACACACAGCTGCAGACTTTCCAGGCCTCTGCGCACATAGCTACAAAGCCTCTATCTACTACTGTAACCCTTGACTCAGACTTACAGATGCTTTCAGACTATCTTCTTCAAGAACCCATTACATTTCATTCCCCCAAAAAACTACCTTTCCCTCATAGAGCCGCGCTCTATTTATACCCTTCCTTGGCCCGCAATCCCTGCATGGGCCGACTTTATTTATATTTCTTTACATTATTTTCGAGCAGACTACCCTTTGACTCAACCTATTATAATTCGCGCTCAGTGCTTTCAGCGGAGTTTTTACAATCATTTAATCCTATTTTTCGAGCTTTCTGCCCCAAAATCCTTACGCGGGACCTCCACTACCCAACAGTCCCCCAACACAATCATCATGACTCATCCCGAGTCACTCACCGGCACGGCTAGACGCTCTGCCCTAGCTTCACTGTTCACCTCCCTTTGAGTGACGTTCATCGTCTTGTTGCTCCTTCATTGTCTCCTGCAATGCTTCGTCTAGCTCTTGCTTCAATGTGTCTACCATGTCTCTCGCAACTAATGATGCTCATTCTGCTCTACTCGATTAACACATAACACCCCCTTATATGATTTTAGCGCGAGCAAGGGAGCCACATACGGGACTGCCTGGTACCACCGCAGCCACTTCCGACCTTCGTATCTTCTCTTCGCATCGTCTGCTGCAACTTGTGTTGCAATTTTGCAAGACCCTTGCTGTTGTCCACAAGATCCTAATCCTCGAGGGACATCAGAGGTGACTTATTAACTGCATATCTACCCATGGTTGTTGTTTGTCCATCCTTTCATTGTTTTGTTGTAGTGCGTCGGCCTGCCGCTGGGCAAGGCAACGTCCTCCAGACCAATTCTGCTTCGTGTTCCCTCTTTTCCAGTACTTCTCCTACTGGTGATGTTGCAGTCTGCAGGATGTTCGTAGCTGTCACCCCCATACTCCTTAGAGAGCCTTGCCTCTCTATCGACCAGATTACTACCTTCGGGCACATGCCTTGTGTAGAGATAATGAACAGCTCCATCTGTGTTTCTGAAGCATAGGCCACCCAGTGGAGTCCCTTCGGTGATTTATAAGTCATGCGAATTTCAAATGCACTAATTGCCACCTGTTTCAGTTCGCGTAAACTGCTCGTGTAAAACTTGTGGCAGTTTTTTCCATATTTGGTTCGTACTGGTTCTCTTAATTGTCCGTCTGATACAAATCGGATCCATAAAATACTGTTAAGAACTTTAACTGTATCGAGTTGAAAAAATCTCTAATGAAATCCAAAACAGCATCAAAAACCCCCTGAACCAGTGGCCATGGCAGCGGGCGCGAAACGATGAGGATCTTGGTCAAAGCGCGCAGACCGAGGCCCATGGACACTGTGTAGGAGGTCAAAACAACCCCTGGGAGCCCCGGATAGGGAAAAGGAGGCGATTTTGATGGCTAATCGCGCATCGCTAGGCAAACAGGGTCAAAATGGGGAAGCCTTAAGCACTCGGTCACATTGGGAGCCAGAGGACCGCAGGCGGAAAAAGGTAAAAAGCGCCAATGTACGATGGTGGGACCCACGGCCTGGAAACCAGCGGTTTGATCGGGATGCCCTTGAACGATAAGAGGTTTTGGAGAAATCGGAGCGATCACAATCAGCGATCGACATGTGGCAGCAGAGGTGAGAGAAAAACTGCCATGATCGCGCGTTAACGATCGAGCAAGTCAACCGCGCTCGACGTGCGTATGACATTGGATCTGGAGGAGCCTAGATCAGACGGCTGAGATTGCGCCCGATGGAAAGAAGCGGAATCGATAGGGAAATAAGTTGCGATTTAAAAGGGATTTGGAATCCGTTGACCACCACGATGGAGAAAGAGCGTATTTGCGACATAACCGGAGGAATGAGTCGACGAAGCATGCTAGCACCAGTTAGATGGAGTCACGTGGCACTCCCTAAGCGTTCATGCTGACGCCGAACAGGGAACTCCAAGCACAGCTGTAGGAGGAGAATCGGTGTAGGCGGGAGAGGAACCGAACAGGCATAGGATCGACTAGTTAAAGCCATGAACAGAGACAGTTGAAAAGGAGAGGAGAATTAGGATAAGAATCCAAGCGACTAAGAGAGACAGTGAACAGTGAACCCTCAGAGGAGGATTGAACACAAAGAGCAGTAAAGCCAAGCAAAAGAAACAGAGGGTCGAGCTAACCATAGGCAGCATCGAGCACCAGAGAGCTTGAAGATTCAAGCCTTCCCATAGAGGAATCTGTCTGGATTGAGCATCACAATTGGCTCTTTCCTTTGTAGACCAAAGGTCACAGAGCTGGTAGGAAGAAAAAGAGTCTGTGAACTCTGAGTGGCTTGGGGAATCCAAGAACCACCCTGCCAAGCAAAATCTGCAGTCAGGAGAACTCATATTGAGTCCCTGCATTGTAAATTCTTTGCTGTAAGACACAATAAAACCAGGCCACCACTGAAGCTAGACCAGAGACGTAGCCCTGTAGAATAGGGTGAACTCCTTATTAAAAAATATTTGTGTCTAGTATTGCTTACTGTATTTCTTTGTTGTCTTTCCATTTAAAATGTTTGTGTATTGGCAATCTGATCGATCCGTTGTTTCAATAACACAGAACACACACCAGTACATGAGTCTGTAATACCTTTTGTTTAATAAATCTTCAACTGATGTCACTCATAGGGTGATTATCAAATCAAGTGGTATCAGAGCTTTAGGCTGTAAGGTTAGACAAGCTTGTGTTGGTTTAGCTGTGAATTATCACTAGATCAGAGCTCAAATTAGGAGAAGGAGAGTTGGTGGAAACTAATCCTGAAATTGGGAGAGTCTATTCTGGGAAGACAATGGCAGAAGAAGGTTCTATAGGGCCAGACCCCTAGTTCCTAGAAAGTTTCCTAGTTATAAAGTCTATGGTAGAAGAAATGTATAGGGACTTTAGAAAGCACAAGGATGAAGATTCATCAGGTTCTAAACAAGAAAAAGAAGAAGATGAATCTCATTCTCATGACCACTCAAAGGGAAAGGGAAAAGAAGAAAGCTTTCCTACACCTCCTAGTAGCCCCGTGCATAATAAGAAAGCATCCTTGATTAAATTGGATGTCAAAATTGATTTGCCTATATATGATGGAGAGCTAAATGCTGAAAAGTTGGACAATTGGATTAGACAAATTGATGTGTATTGCAAGGTACAAAACATAGACTCAGACAGGAGTAAGATTTAGCTGGAAAGCCTACGCCTAGGAGGCACTGCCTTGGTTTGGTGGGAAGGCAGAACCCGAGCTGATATGAGGAAGCATGGTAAGGCCATCTCTGTCTGGAGTGAATTTGTTTCTGCAATCAAGAAGCAGTTCTATCCGTTGGCCTACATGCAACAAGCCATGATGAGTTGGCAAAATCTTCGGCAGTTGAAAGGGAAAAGTGTGCAAGGGTATACTCAAGAATTCAGAAAGAGAGCATTGATGTTGGGCATCTCATTAGACTCACTAGAAACTCTTTTGAATTACATTGGTGGTCTACACAGCTACATGAGGCATACCATCCTCATGTTTAATCCCACTAGTATAGATGAGGTATCTGTACAAGCTACTCATCTAGAAGCTAGAGGAAAGAATGGAAATCTAGAAGTTGGGGAACCATCCCAACCCACTGTAAGAAAGAGCAAGGAGAAAAGAAA
>APFE030674904.1:0-19483 GCA_000404065.3 Pinus taeda
TTATTATTTTATTTGATTAAAATCCATTTCCCTGGTTTGGTAGCCAAAAGATGACAATGCCACTCATTGGTTGTAATTAAACAGAACAAGTTGTCTCGTGATGAGACCCCTTGTCTTTTGAATTAAGCCATTACCTTATTTTGGTATGCAATATTTGTAATGTCAGCTTAATTAGTTCCCTATAATCATTGTAAGCAGACTCGCAATGAGACCTCTTATCTTTTAAATCAAATATATTTTAGAATTACACTCTAAAAAATCATAAACCTAGTGGATGGGGTGAATTCTTAACTCCTTAAGAGTTTATGGATGACAATTATAGAGTTGTGTATGCTTAGTTGGAGAAAGTCTTTACCCTTTTATAAATAACCTTTTCAACTGATAAAACTCAAAATGATTTACTGTGTTTTCAAGGTTTGAAAGATTTCTGAAAGATTTCACAAATTTAAAGAGGATTTCAGAGTTTCCTATTTTTATCTAATTTCCAAAACTGTAATCATTTCCTTGAAAGTTTCTACCTTTCAAAAGCAGGTAGTGACAATATTCTTTTAAGGAGCTTTTCAATAGTAGAAACCCAATAGTAGACTATTTACAACATTACTTCTGAAAGAAACCAGAATTTGCATAACGAATATGTACAGGTAAGAAGGGGTTACCTCCTTAGGAAAATAATTTCTTTAAGATAAGCCCATTCATAAGAAGAGAATCTCTCTTTCCTGATAAGTCTTGCAGTATAAATGTTGATGAGCCTATTTGTTCAACGATTTGAAATGGTCCAAGCCACATCTTATGAAATTTGGTATGCTTACCTTTGTCTTCATGTGCTTTGTCCCATTTCAAAATGAGATCACCAATCTATAACGTTTTTGAGCTGGCAGAACTTGCATTAAAAGAATATTTAACGACTTGTTGATGTTTAGCATGAGTAATTTTGGCCTTTTCTCTTTCCTCATCTAATTTAATAATTTTATCAACCTTTATTGAATATAGGAAGAAGGAGTTTCTTCAATGAACTGTACTAGGGCTAGAGATGAGAGGGCTAAATTAGGCGGAATTACGACTTCCTTCCCATACACTAAGTTAAAAGGAGAAGTAACTATTGAGGCCTTTGATTTATATGATCTACCCATAATGAAAATATTTATGCCAATTCTTTTGGTTTTGATCAATAGTTATTTTAATAATCCTGATGATATTTTTGTTAGTTGATTCTACTAAGCCATTTCCTTGAGGATTTCCTTGAGATAGTATCCATGTTCCTGGATCCTTGCCATGAAAATTCCTCATACCAATTTTTGGAACATGGTGGGTCTTCAATCCAACATTAGAGTCTATGAAATCATGATTAACATTTTTGTTGTTCTCATAATGAGTTTCCTTTACTACCCTTTCACCATGCCATCCATATTAACCTGCCGTGATTCATATTAACTTCCATGCCATTCATCTTGGCTTCAGTTACCTTTTATGAGAGTGAAATTTTTTTGTACTTGGTCTTGTAATTTTGATATATCATGTTGCATTTCTTCCTCTTCTTCATGAGTCATGCTAGATCTTTCAAGTTTCTTTCTAGGTGTTTCCATTTGCTTTCTTCGGGGCATCAATTAATGCTAATAATTATTCACTATTCCATTTGAATTCTTTCAAACTAATTTTTCAGACAAATCTTATGCAAAATTCAAAAAAAACTATACACCCGTTTTTTCCACTCTGTAAGAGCTCAATATTGAATTTTTTTTATCTATGTAACTACGAATCTCGAATATTTGAAATCATGTCTTGCAGTATCCCTTTGAGTCCTATTTCTAACCCTGCAAGTCTGATCAAGATTGGATTCTCCAAGGAAGAGTTATGCCAAATCTCCCACGTGACCTGATTATAGACTAGTTCAGTAGAGCGAACTTGTACAAAGTGCAATGTGTTATGGTTTCGACCTTACTACCCAAAATTGATATACAGAAAAAAGGCCATCCTCTTTCTAAAAATGCTTACGAAATTTCAATATGATTCTCAGAACAAAAGTTATGACGATTTTCCCCAGGTCACCTATTTGGAATGTAATTCGGGAGTCTACAAAAATCCTAACTTCCTCATATCATATCTCTGAAAATGTAGCGATACAAGCTCTGAAATTTGGACCCGAAGTTCAGAAAAATTTCATCGCAAATGGGTTTTTTTTTTTAGCTTCTGAAACAATGCATAGAAAAAATTATAGAGAAAATTCCACGATGACCTATTTGGAGTAGCGAAACCCTAGAATCCAAAGCTTTGATACCAAATGTTATGAAACCAGCTGACAAAAAGATAGAGAAGATAGATCAACACCTTAGAATTTATCCTCTTAAAGGGGGAAACCTCCATTACATTACACAAATGAAAAGTTCTTGGATGATACAAATGACTAAACCTCCCTTCTATATATAGGAGTCTATGGGGTCATAATATAATCAAGCCGACATAACGGTAATAACCTAAGGGCACAACAATAACAATAGTGGGTTTATGCGGGGCACACTAATAACAATATGGGGAGAATAGGGGCACAATAATAACAATAAGGGATACAATGACAATAGTAATGGGCGAATCACTAGTATTATAGTGACCTAACACAAAACCAACACAGGGACTTCATCAACATCAATTATTTTGTAAACTAGCATAGATTCAAAGTTAAGACGTATCTAAGCTACTACTCTTACATTACATACTGTATTTCCTCAAGTCTTTAAATACGCTTCATCATAGAAAATATCATGGACAAATACCATGGGCTATTCAATTCCATAGGATTGTAAACCACCATCGATAAACCCATGAAATGACTAACTCAAACTTATATTAACTAGTCTATGACCTAAATATTTAATGAGGACCTCCCCATATCGTAGTAAACATTGAAATTTATAGGTGCCCTCCCATACTAGAATTTATAGAACCTCTCGATGCAATCACCCTATTCAACTAAGATATGCTAAGATAAAAATACTTTTAGTAAATTGAAACCAATTAGTGACGATGAATATGTAAAATATGTGACTTCTAGCCACAACAATATCAATACACAGTAGCTTTGTGAAATCATAATACCATGGGATATGCAATGTCATAGGATTGTAAACCATCATAGGTAAACCCATCAAATGGCTAACTTAAACTTATACTAAATTTTCTATTACCTAAACATTTAATGAGGATAGCTGCATACCCTAGTAAACATTTAAATTTACAGGTGTCCTCCCATACTAAGATTTATAGAACCTCTCAATGCAATCACCATATTAAATTAAGATATGCTAAGATTAAAATACTTTTAGAAAAGTGAAACCAATTAGTTACCATGAATTCTCAAATATGGGACTTCTAGGTAGAACAATTTCAATGCACAATAGGGTTGTGAAAGCATCTCTTAGTACGAATCAATTAATTCATATTAGTTTATCTAACATCAAGGCAACATATTATAGTTATCGATAATAGATAGGATTCGTTGATGTCTAATTTTTGTTCTTAACAATTCTCACCCCAAAGTTTTCCACAACCTAGGGGTAAGAATTTGATCAAAATATGATGGTGATGTAAGCATCTAAATGTAACATTGGAAAGGGAGTGCCTCCCTTTCAAATTTTGCATTGAAACTAGTCTACTAAAAAGTTACCAAGTAAAATATGTTTTTATGCTAAATTTTCTAAGTCCCCTTAGTGCCTTTAGAAATCTCCAAGAGGAGGTTCAGACCACTTACACCACTTAGAAATAATTATCAAATAATTATACTTTTTTTAAAGACCATTTAGAAATAATTATCAAATAATTATAGTTTTTTTAAATACCATTTAGGATTCATTATCAATTAATTGTAATTTGTAAAAAAATGTCATAATATTGGTGAAAAAAGTCTAAAGACATCCATTTGTGACCCTTTTCTTGAATGAGCCTAGAAAGTCCACTTAACGCTCATTATCACTTAATTATTACATGTTTTTATTGGGGAAAAAATTGTTTTACATGGAGTTTTATTTCAAAACAACAATGTCACATTTATACACTCATATTAAACCATGTGATAAGAAAATATAATTCAATAATTGACATCTAACTTATTGAGTTATATGAGATGATTACAAATCTAGGACTTAGATCCACATACGAGGGAGGATAAGCTCTAGGGATAAGAAATAATACCTCTAGGATATGAGTTCGAGATCCCAATCAATAGTAAATGGTTAAAACCACCTTAGAATCTTCTGGAAAGAGAATTTTCATAATTATTTTTTATTTTTCCCAAAATTCTAGAACCATTACACTTACAACAAAGGAAACTTGCAATGGAAAATGGATAGTAGATAGGGTGCAATGGGCCCAAAAATGAGTTTTTAAGCTGATAAACGCGAGATTATTGGAATTTTTGGAGAAGTAATTATTGGTGCTTTGAAAGTGGATAATGAAAAGGTGTCAAGGATATTAATTGATCACATTTCTAAGCCATTTAAGTGAATACGACAAAATGACATGTAAGAGATTCCCCCCTAATGTACAAAGTCAAAAGTAGTGGTTGAGAATTGAAGTTATTTACTTTGTGATGAGTCTAGATCATGAAAAGGTTAAGATCATGATGTTACAATAAATTATCATCATGATATCATTGCTAAGGTAGGCATACCCATACTCAACCTATAAGCCAATATTACATGTACAATAATCAAAGTCATGTCCGCTAATCACAAATGGGAGACCCATGCTTGGATGACTTTCTGAATGATCATAGCCATCATACTGAGTGATGTGGTATGAATCCTAAAAGCACAACCCAAATGGATCAAAATATATCTGGAGTATTCTACATCATCACTCCATAGTATGAGTCTAACCATGTGAATCAATGAGCTGGTGTCGAATATGGTAGACACCATCTGATTACCATCCAATGATGTAAGTGATTAACAAACATGAGAGAAACCACCAAAAATGATAATGATCATAAATGTATTGCAAAATAATCCATGAGGTGTGAATGAATGATCTAAAATTGAATACCACACAAAATCTTTTGGTCAAAGTCCAATGATGAAAACTTGTTGCCATAAGTGAGGAAAATTGCCCTTGAGGTATGAAAGTTCCAAGGCACTAAAGGGAGTTTCTGAGTCAAATTTTTGGATAATGTGTTGATGTCGATAGGAAGTGACCCATCATAGGAGGGTCTTGAGGTATCCCCCATCAACGACACAAAATGGGTATCAATATTTGAGACTATATGTAATGATGTAATGCTAGATTAGGAGAGGCAAACATGAAAGAAGGCTTGAGGGTATTGTAGTATATGTCAACTGAGGGTGGACTCTCTCTTGAACATATCAATGGAAATGAATGGAGCTGGAAGCATTGACTCAAAGACCCATATTAGAGGTGAAATAAATAGTAAGACAAGCATATTCCACAACTCAAAGTAGTCATGGAAATGAAGTGAAAGATTGTCATGCTCAAGAGTGACTCTTGCTATCAACAGGTAAAATTCCCCATTTTCCCAATTTCCCAACCATTTTTGGCCAATACCTCTTTATTTTTAACAACCTTGAGGAGGATAACGTATGATTTATCTATAAGTTCATCCTTCGGATTAATCCTTTGGAATATTTTCAACGAACCCTTAGAAGGAGTGATTCAACCTTGTCATGCTTAACGATTCCATCATTGTTTAATAGTATTACGAGTCCAGTGAATGCATAAATTGACTCCCTTTTCATATTTATATATTTTGAAAAAGAGGCAAAAAAAACTCCAATATGTTCCTTTTCATAAATTTAGTCCCTTGGGCCCAAAAAGGCATAGAACAATACCCTGTTATAGACATATTTGGGCACTGCAATCCCAATCACATATGTCCATAAACCAAGGGCTTCTGAGTCGCTAAAAGTGTTGTTTCGTACCCTAAAGGAACAAGGTCAGCTGATTACATCATCTCCCAGAAGTTCTCCATGGAAAACTGCTCAGAACTGGTCGAAACTGGACCATACAGACTGCTCAATGCAAAGGGTGCAATGCATCTCACCTGCCACATGAAAAAAGTGTGATGCATACTAAAAAGCCCTTCTGTAGGGTGCGATGGGCGAGCGTAGACAAATGGAAGAGACAGTTTGCAAGGTGGATGATCATGGAATCTTCCAGAAACTTCTCATGTGACACTTGCCCCTCTGAATTTGCCCAGGGATGTGTAAGAGATCATGAATCTCCAAGTGGAACAAAGAATTGTCAGAGAGAAGACACTAATCAAAATCCCAAAAGCTGACTCACCCCCCCTGTAATCATATATATATGGATCCCTCATCCCAGAGATCCATAAGCTGGAATTTTGCATCTTGTAAGGAAGTGTTGTTGGTTTCCTGGTGGAACATCATAGTGTTGGGTGATATAAGCTTTTCATGAGGTGAAGAAGGGCTTTCATGCTGGGAGGATGACACTGGGTCAGATCAATGGCTTGTATTCCTCTCTTCTAATTTTTATATCAATAAAGCTATTAAAGTTTTCCTCCACATCCTTGTATGTTTGATGATATATGCATTTGTGTGGTCAATATATATCTGGTCCTATATTGTTTATGATTGTAGATCTATGTTCTTCGATAGTATTATGCTGCTTTGATTCCACAGGTGCTCTTTGAAGCTGGGTAAACAAAGAAGGAGCGGCAAATATCTGTCAGAAGGGAGAGGAACCAAGCAAGGAACCAAGCGCAAGATTGAGGTTGGTGTCCTTTGTTCCCCTCTTATCTACTTCTCATAAAGGAAAGCGAAAGTAGTTTTGGTTTGTTTCTTTCTAAGATAGCTACCCGTCTTAGTGGGACTAGCAGCTCCAAGTGGACACTAGATTTCCCGATAACAGTGTGGCTTCTAGTTGTCCTCTACTTATTTACTTAATGCATGCACAACCAACTTCAATGTACAATAGTAACATACCAAAGTTTCATGTAACATAAGGGAGGACATAGTTGTTAGTTTTGCATCATTTTACTTAATGAATAGGGGTCAAGCCCTGGTATTTAAAGGATTTTTTATGTTAGGTGCCACATCCAATTTTTTGTTTGCTCCAAAAATCTCTACATGCACTACACATGGTTGAGTGCATGCAACTGTAATTTTGATGGTCTTTAAACACATCTTAAGTTTTCTCGAAGCATATATAACACCACAGTCCAAATTTATGATTTGGTTGGATGGATGCATCGCCTTGTTGGAAGGAAGTTATTAATCTCTAGTGGGGAAAGCATGGAATATTTATTTAACATCCTTTTACACTTGTCCTACTAGAGTTGTTGGAGCTTATTTAACATCCTCCATGGTTGTAGGCAAGATGTATTAAGCTTTTAGTATATATATATATAAACCAAAGTTCCAAGGCTATTGATCATGGTGGCACTTGCGGAGGTGGGTGTGTTACTCTAATGCAACTTGAAAATTATTTTAAATTGTGTAATATTTCAACATACATGATTTAAGCCTTAAACCTTGTGTATGCTTTATACCTTCATTCTTGTCACTACAAGAGTAACTCCGTAAAGATAATTTGATTTCGTGTTTGTTGTTTAACAATTTCTTCTCCAACCTCATCATTAGAAACTTCAATGACTCTAGTGGAACCTCTTGTAGGTAAGAAATGAACCTTGTCATCCTTTATAAATCTCAACATACAAACCCATATTATTGGCCCTACTAAGGATCATCATTTTTTAGATGGTATAGCTTCAACCCTAGAAACAAAATAGGTAGCACTGACACCATCATCTGCTACACCAACTCTGGGTTGGTTAATGTACTCGTGATAACAGTTTTCTTGCCTCCACCTACTATGAGCTCCCACCAATTGAAGAAAGGCTATTAAGGTAGGTGTAGCTATTGGAGGAAGAAGGTTGTAATATTTAAGAAGGAAAGATGAATACTTAATGCGTGTCATATTAAAAAGAACGAGAAGAAATATAAGGTGTGCTATTCAAAGAGGAATTAGAACCTTGATGAATATGGAGGGGCAACCTCTCCCTATGTTTTATAACTAGATAATTTGCATAATACTATATTATTAACTAAAACGTGATTTTTGAGTATCACACATTGTTATAATAGAAGAATATGAAGGCGAAGCAATAATAGGTTCCAAATATTTTGGTGCACTAGTGCCCTACCTATCGTAAAAGACAAAGAGAAGGACATAAGAAAATATTTGCTCCAATGATTCAGGTCCTTGTTCATCCAATTTGATAGTCTCTACCACTAAGATACTCAATCCTCTACCCACTCTAGTTCCATTCATGAAGGATTTTATAATACAATGCTATCAAAGTCATTGTTAAATGATTTAGTGAGGTTATAAAATGGTGTACTTAATTATTCTCAATATTGTTTAAAAAGGATAGACGATGTTAAGAAAATGAGAATCTCTATGCTTCACTCAGGTGGAATGCTCTATGAAAAGGCATGTGATGCATGATGCCTTATGATTCTACGCATTATTTCGGTCTCCCCTCCAATAATTTCCTCCTCGTAGACGGATTGGCTAGGCCTCGAGTTTTCACTCCTTGCTTCAACGGATTCTATTTGTAGAAAAGGTAAGTTATCCGCTTATGAGTTTTTGATAGTTTCATCCTGGTCTAGCGACCACCATGGTTGATCCAACTTAGAGCTCTCAACTTTCTCAGGAGGTTTCAACCTTCAACCAATGGACCTAAATTTCAAAAAGCCCCTACATCTATATTTGTTAAGAAGCTAGATGACATTCCTAAAGTTATGAAGTTGTGACATCCGCCCCCCAAGCCTGATCTAGAGCCCTTCAGCTAGTTGATTGGGGATTTATTGGCTAATTTATTGGCCTTTGGCCTTAACCAAAATCAGTTAGAACATGGATTGAGAACAATTGGAAACCAAAAATTAAAGGGGAGGGGTTTCCTCCTTTGTTGGGAAGGGTTTTTTCACCTTCTATTTCAAGCTCAAGGAAGACAGAGACCTAATTTTCAGAAGTGGCCCTTACTTCATGGGTCCCCAAGGGTTGTACCTGGACAAATGTAAGCCTAACTTCAACCCAACTGTGACATTCCCACGAAAGTCCCAGTTTGGGTAAAGTTGCCCTACCTTCCTCTCCATTGCTAGAATGACACAACCTTTAAACTCATTAGTAATTCTCTTGGAAAATATATGTAACATCCTCGATTAAAAATTCATGTAAAAAATATAAGACCAATGTCATGGGACACATATTCCAAGATGAATGGTGGGAAAAACATCCTAGTGGGTGTTCATTTCAGTTTATTATGGCTGAGGAAATTGGCAAAGGCAATGGCAAAGGCATTTGAAAAGGAAAGAGGCATTAATTGGAATTTTATTTATGAAAATAATGGAAATTAGGAGAAAAGGAAGGTGAAAGGTCACAGGTTGCATGTGAGGAGGAAAATGAAGGAAAATAATTGAAAATTGAAGAAAATAGAGGCCTCATTAATAAAAAGGCTTCCAAGGATCAGTTCATGGCTTTTGTGAGTCTTAACTTTTGTCAATTCAATTTTGGAGCTCTCATTCTATTCTCTCTCTTGCATACTCTTGCACACCTAGAGTTTTCTTGGAGAAATCTTGGAGGATTGTGGCATACTTTGGATTTAGAGCAAGAAGGCAAAGGAAGAGAAGGAGAGTGTCAGAGGACATCGGGATCAACAACTACAACAGGTTTTTTTTGCAAGTATTGAGTTTCATGTATGGTTTCCTTGCTAGTTTTGGCATGCATGGCACATGCATGTGGTTTCTTGGTTATGATTTGTCATTTACATGGAGGATTGCCTAAATTGACAGTGGTTTTACCTAGCCTTGCCATTTCCTGAATAGCCATGGTGTTGTGGGTTTTTTCTTATTTTATGGTTGGTTCTCATGTTCCTTATGTTTGTGGGTTGATTAGTTAGTCCTGGAAGCCTTGGTTGGACAAACGCTCTGGATCTCAGCGGAAATTGTGGGTTGAGTTACTAGTCCTGGAAGCTGGGTTGGAACAAATGCTTTGGAGCCTTGTACAACTTGGATGGAGACCGATCTGGTGATGGTTAGTGATGTCCGGCCGTTAGGTGGAATCATTGGTTGAGGGTTGAGGTGGTTTGGCCTATGAAAGCCCTTATTTGGTTTTTCTTGGTTTATTCCATTGAGATCCCACATTCATGCTTAGAATATGGCACAGAGGTGACTAGCTGAAAGAAATATTTGGTTCAGCCCAGTCTATGGTCGGGTGGTACGTGGAAGTCCCTGACTTGGTTGGAATTTTCATATTTTAATAAGAGGTATTTTCTATTGTGATATATGAGCATATGTATTGATTATGATGGTGACGTTATGGTTGAGTTGCCATGGGTTATATGTTGGTTATTAGCTAGTTATATGTCAGTTATATGATGTATATTATTTATGGATCTTGACATGTTTGATGAATATGTGATTGGTTATTGAATACATGACCAAATAAATGTTACTGAAACTAGTATGAGAGGGCATTAGACCTTCTTGGCGATTCTCAGATAAGTATGGATCCCTATGTTCAGATCTATTGTTATGACATGTAGACTACATGTTCTTGATGTGTTTGATGAAATGTCTATCATGGCTAGTAGGGGTTAGATCAAGTACTTATTCAAGTGTTTACATTAGTATCCTTGTTTCGATGTTATTTTGTCATTCCTGGAAGTTTCATGACATTCTGAGCAGTGGCCTGAGACCTAGCCTAAAAATATGGTTCAAAATCCAGGGTCGTTGGCTCATAACTGCCTGAAAAATTCCACAATCGTTGGCATGCCTTGCTGTGGGAGCAACTGGAAGGCCTTAGTAACATACATGGCTTGTTATGGCAGCAATTGAGGGTCCAAATCACCAAAATGACAAGTTGTCTCAAGGGTTAAGCACCTGGAAGGGTTGGTTGCCTCTTGAGTAGGCTCTCATCACATGTTTACCCCATGGGATTAGTTAACTTGGGTTTCGTACTCTTTGGGTGGTGTCTGCTTTCCATTCTCTTTGGGTGATGTCTGACACCACAAAGTGCTATGAAAGCATGGTTCAACCCTTGGACTGGATGGGAAAAATGTGGTTTTCATGTATGCATGTAGGTTGTATATGTGTTTGATATGTATGTATGGTTGTGGTCATTGTTACAATAGAAGTTACTGATGTTGTGGTTGGGATGTGCTCTTCATGAGTACATGCCAGTTGTATATGCATTTGTTATGCATGTCAGTGTCTATAGGTTATTGTGCATGAATTGTTATGGTGATGGTTATGCATGCTAGGTTAGTTATGCAATGTGAGGCCGTTGTATGTAGTTATGTCATCATGATGTTGTTGATAAGATATGATGTGGATATGTTGGCTAAGATAGAGCAAGAGATGTAGACTATTAGAGCGAGGTTGCAGCACTAGACTTTGGGGTAAGAGAAGATCGTCATACATGTATTATATGTTTGGCATGCAGTTATGTCAGTTAATGGATTGTTATATGCATTCGGGTTACAAACATGTTTGTCATTCTATTGTTGTTGTGGTTACATGCATGATAGATGCTAGTTGATTAGTGTAGTCATATGCACATGTTTCGGATAGTCATGAATGATACTAACCTATGGTTGTATGCATTGTGGTCATATGCTTATTGATTATGGTCATTGCAGCTAAGGTCTTGATGTTATTATGTTTTGTGCTAATTTGGATTGACCTATGCAGATGATTATGGTTATGACATTTAGGTATAAGTTAATGTATTGTGATATTATGTCCAACTAATCTAAATTGTCTGTGCATATGTGATTGTTATGCATGAATGACAATTGTTTATGAGCTTATGATGTGAATTTTTTTTATCATGCTAATCTAGATTGATTATGCAGACAAGATAGCCTCCTCTAAGATACATTGAGGTATGAGTTTGATTATATTGTCTATTAGGTGTTTGAGTGTTTGATTATGTTGTCTATTTGGTATGAGTTTGCTCATGTTGTCTACGTGGTGCTTGAATATCAGATTATGTCATCTATTTGTTGCTTAAATGTTTGATTAATTGCATGATATGAGCACGTGTCTATAAGATTGCATGAAGAAATAATATTGTTTTAAGATGATTGTACTAACACATGTGTTGAGACAGTTGATATGTACTTGAGTGTAAGTAGGTGATAGTTGTAGTATTACATATTATGACTGATGAATGTGAGTTGATTGTTGGTTATTACATGGTTGTTAGACTTGGTAAAGGGTGATTTCAAATAAATATATATGTTGTCTTAATCCTTGGGGCAGGGGGCTGACATGTGTGTTTAGTTACAAGGCAACGTGATTGGCACAACAAGGTAAGATAATCAATATATTGTTATATTTATTTATACACTAATTATGTGTTTATGGCAATATGATACAGGGAGTTGCATGACAAAGAGATTGCCATGAAATCTTAGAGAAGGATCAGGTTGAGCTTTCTTTTGGAAGTATTGGGAAGCCATGGGGATTGAGTCATGGTGTTTGTTTCTAGTCTTGTGCTTTTGGTCTTTTGTGATTTGTTGTGCTTGATTTGAGGTCTTGATTGCGTCTAATGAATGATGATATCCCTTTGCTTGTGGTGTCATATTGCTATTGGTTTTTCATGGTTCTCTCTTGTTTGCTTCTTGGTCTTGCCTTTTATATTTTGAGGGCATTGGGAATTGGTTGGGGAAAGAGAAATCTAATGGATCTTGGGGAGAGTTGAATGAAACCCAACAGGTAATGTAAGACCCAGATGAAGCCTGGTGCATGTAAAGGGCATCAGAAGGCAAGAGTATGAAAAATAATTGGATTGGTTGGGTCCATTGGAGTAAATGGATGGTGGCAGGGCAGACATGAGAAAGGTAACCAAGAAAGGTAAAGTAAATGGAATTGAGGCATTAGATGCCTTGGATATGTTAGGAACTGTTGTTCTCAATGTTGTGCATGTGTTGCATGGATAAAGGGAGTTCTCTTAACTTGACCTTAGGATATCTGGTAATTATATTGTGATAATGATTATGTTGATGTCTCTATATGTATACATGTATGTATGTATGTTGTTGTGTGACAGGTTCGTCAAAGATCATGATTGTTTTATGCTAATTTTTACATCTATATATGAATGTATGTATGTCGTTGTCTGACAGGGTCATCAAGAATCATTCTTGTGGAGTGATGATTGCTTATGCAGGTGAATGGCATGAAGAGGTTCTTGGTCTTATGAGGAATCAAGTGGGAATAGTAGCTCAGAAAAATGTATGAGGTTAGTATCATATGGATATGAATTGATAGTATGTGATTATACTATGTCTATGTTATGGCAGGTAATGTTGAGGGATACATCAGCGGGATGAAAGCAATGTGATCTGCAACATGTTGGGGCAAGCATGGATGGTGGAAAGACATTAGAAGCAAGGTTGCCTGGTAAGGTTAGTGTGGTTTTAGGATGTGCAGTAATGATGTTGTGTACATGTAGCATATGTAGTATTGTGTACATATAATGGTGTGTGCCTATTGTATATATGGTGTTTTGTGTATATTGCATATGCAGTGCCAGGTATAAATGGTGCTATGTACATGTTGGATATGCGGTGTTGTGTACATACTATATTGTGCACATGTTGGATATGTGGTGTTGTGTGCATATGGTATTATGTGCATATTTTATATACGATGTTGTGTACATATGGTGCTATGTCCATGTTGTATATACAATGATATGTACATATGGTGTTGTGTGCATGTTGTACATGTGGTGTTATGTATATATGGTGTTGTGTGCATGTGGTGTTGTGTACATGTTGTACATGTGGTGTTGTGTACATGTCATTCATGTGGTGTTATGTACATGTCGTATATGTGGTGTTATGTACACATTTACAGGTGGTGCGGTGTACATGTGGTGTTATGCACACATTGTGTAGGTGGTGTCATGTACATGTGATGTTCTGTACACGTTGTGCAGGTGGTGTTGTGTATAGGTGGTACTGTGTACATGTTTTACATGTGGTATTGTGTGCATGTCGTGTATGTTGTGTTATGTTCATGCAGTACTATGTTGTGCATTGTGTAGTCGTGGCATCATGACATGTGTATTTGTTGTGTTGTACCATGTGCACATATGTGTATTGTGTTGTACGCCAGATCCAGGAGTATGTATTATGTTTTGTTGTACACCGCGTGTAGGTGTATATGTCGTTATGTATATTAGGTGTAGGTGTATGTATTGTGTGGTGTTGTACGTTGTGTGTGGATGTCTGTGTTGTGATGTACATTGTGTATGTGTACGTGATTGAAGAAAACAAAAAGGCACTGGTGCTTTCTGGGTGTGGCAACCAATATGGTGTGTGTACAAAAGGAAAAAGGACAAACATAGAAGCAAAGGATCGAATGAAGGATAAGTATCGATATTTTATTTCGATTTTATTGTGCATGTGATCTATGATTCTGGTTTATGATGGTTACATGTGATCTACGATTTTGGTTTATGATATTGCATGTGATTCATGATTTTGATCTATGATGGTTGTGTTTTGAGCTAACCGAATGTGATCTATTTATACATGATGATTTGGTCAAGAGATGGATTGGCTTGTTATGATAATAAGCGAACATAAGTGCAATTGTACCTTATTGGCAGACCACCAATGAGGTATGATTTGGATTTATTTCAATTAGTTTTGAATCTAATGGGAATTAGGTGCTTGGTACAGGAAAGCATGGAAGTTCCTGGAATGGGTGGTTGAAATTGACTGCAAGAATTAGCAACATCAGTAAAAGGAATGGGAATGTGCAACAATATGCTGGTAAAGCACTTCAAGAACAAGGCCATTGTGGGACACTGATACCCAATAGTGTCCATTAATTGCCATGAGCATGCTATGACTGGTATGATGGTTTTGAGGCAGGGATATGCCTTGGTTTCTCGACTTCTGATGCAAGGAAATATTTCCAAGGGAGGGGTGGCCCGAGGGACTATGTAGCAGAGAAGGGGATTCTCATGGAACTTGAAAGGTGTGTGACTACATGAATGGGGGTGACTGCATTGCATGAGGGATTATGTAGTAAAGAAGGGAAGGATAGGGCTGGATTTCTTTTGGTCATTAGCATTGCCAGATGGAATCAAATGCATATTGAGAGTGAGCCCTGGAACAATGAGTCAGTAACTTTTCAGTGAGAGGACAAGTGGCACGGGATTGTAGCATTGGACATTGGATGTAGCTTTAACTTTGGCAGTGGATTATGAACTTCCTGGAAAGAGGTGAATCTTGGCATTACTTTGAGGGTGGAGGTGTGAGCCTCTAGATTACATTGTTGTTGATATAGGCATCGTATCCTTTTATTTGTTGGTTGAGAAAATGTGCATATGTATATATGTGTATGTTACTGTAAATATTGTATCAAGATAGATTTATAAAGCTCCATAGTAAATATGATTATTTGTTGGTTGAATGAAATGTGTATGAGTGTATATGTGGCTATTATTGTAAATATTATAATGAGCTATGTTATAAAGCTCCAGTAAATTGTATGATTGTCATATATTCAGCAATGGTCATTGTAAATGCTGCAACGAGCTATGCTTTTTTTCCCATAAGGAAAAATCGTAATTTTATTAATGATAACAAAATTACATTTTGTAGATGTTGAAGCGCATATGCATAAAGTAGATCAAAAGATTGTTTTCAAAAGAAAAACTAGAAAAAATAATGTACAAATGGGGAGGAGATCATGCTTTTCTCCCTTTTTTCTTCTCAACCTTTCGCCATTCCCCTTGAGTCGGTGAGGATGAAAAAAGTATGAGATAAGTGTCCTCCACAGGGTGAGGATTGTCCTTGTCAGAATCAGAATGATCTGGAGAATGATTTCTTTTGGCCCCACTGGTGTCCGTTAAATCTGGTATCTTCTCTGGAAAAGAGTCCATCAGTTCCTGTGCTATAAATTCCTCAGTTTCTCGCCCTTGTGTGTATGATTGTTCGCTTTGGGGATGGTTTCCGTAGCTTCCTCCGCAATAGGAACATCATCAGGATCTGGTGGAGGGATAGTTGCCTCCTCATCCTCTGCTACTTCATATGGGTTCATTGTGTGTTGCCAGCCTCTTGGTTTTTGTGATTGTTTCTTGTTTCTTTTGGTTTCTTTTTTGGCTTATGGGCAGTTACTAAGAAGGTGACCTGTTTGTTGACAGCCACGACACCTGAAGGCCATGTTCTCGTAATCTAGTGGTTGTTTCCACTGTGTGTTGTTATGGATTAGAATTATGCTGTCAGGTAGGCCTTGACTAAGATCTACTTCTACACAAATTCTGGCAAAAGTATGTATGCCTCTTGTAATTCTTTCCATGTCTTTCTTGAGGTATTTTCCTATCGCATTCCCCATTGCTTCGAAGACTTTGGGAAGCCAAAGTGTAGCAGGAGGTTGTGTAACTTGACCCATACCAGCATTTTGGAAACCACCATAGTAGTGGCGTCAAAACCTGGGAACTAGGGAGTCATGAAGAGTCCTGCATTGCCCCAGAACCATGGACCCTCATGGAGGGCATATTCCCTTTCCTTGATCGTGTCGAATTTGACAATAAAAAAACCTTTGGAGCATAAATGGATATCACAATTTGTTGTCCATGTGGAGTAGATCCATTGTTGTAATGCATCTGTTTTGGGCCAAAAGCCACTGAATCTGCATATGACAACCTTTGTAGAAAAATCAGTATAAAATTTGTTTACCTCAGGCAGAGCGATTGTTAGTACTGGAGTCTGCATTCTTTGCTTCACAATATAGGGTCCAGGTAGATCTTGTGGTGGTGTTGGCTTATTGTTGTCTTCCCCCTTCCCTTTGACGGCATGCTTGAAAGAAACTGTACCCTTTGAGTTGGTTCCAGAACTTCCACCTCTCAGCCTTGTGTTTAGGATGATGGTTGAGTCTCGCACAATTCCATAGTCCTGCACTGTGTATTGGTCCTGTAAAATTTGTCCTGCATATAACAAGCTTTGCATGTTTGCTAATATGCCTGTATGTGCTTGTATTTCATACTTTATATCTTCTATCAGCTTCCCCTTCCAGGTTTGCTTGCATATCGTTCTTCCTGACAGGGTTCTGATAAAGATTCGTATCAGTTCCTGGCCGAAATCCTTGGTGGCTAGTGTTGTTCTTGGCCAGGATCCGTCAACTATTTGGGCCACTGAAGCAGTGAGATGTTCAGGCTCTTCGAGGTCATTTTTTAGATGCCCATTCATAATGCCCAGAGTTCCTGTTTTTATCAAGGAAGCCCTGACCTCCCGATGTATGGCATTTTTGGTAAGGATAGCCCCAACCATGAGTTTCTTCTTCCCCTTGATGACATTAGCCCACGTCTGTCCAAAGGAGAACAGGGGTGCATCAAACCACATGTCCCTCCGCTCGTTATGCGTGCCCCTTTCTTGGTTGACGACCTCTCCCTTTTTGTTTGGCTTGCGAACAGCGGATCGGCCAACACGGGTCAGTCCGAAGGAGGGTGGGGGTTCAACAAGCCGCACAACCTTCAACCCATCACATGCAACCCAACCTTGCCTTACTGCTTCTCCCTCATCATTTTAAATGGCAGCTGGTACGAGGGTAGGGTCTGGTCGCTGCTGGGGTATATCTATCATTCCCTGTCCCAGTGGTATAGATCCCTGCTCCACCCAGTATAATCCGCCCTGCGTCAGGAAGAGAGAACCCACCTCTGGCCTATGTAAGAGTCGATCTGCCTCATAGGAATCATTTTCTGATTCAAATCCAGGCCAAAACATTCACAGAGAAGCATGATTGTCTACCACAGCTGCCAATCTTCTTGTTGTTCCATTGCAGCTCTGATCTCTAGTTTGTTGTGCAGCGGCAATGTAGTTCACTCCTCCTAAAACCCTAGCCATCACTCCCCTCCACCTGTGGTTAGTTGCAACGAGCTATGTTATAAAGCTACATATACAATATGTTTTGTTTTCAATGGTTTTCTGGTCTATAGGTGTCATTGAACACTGAGGATGGCATTTTGCCAAGGAGGAGGGTTTTGTAACATCTTGAGTTAAATTCACGTAAAAAATATAAGACCAAGGTCATGGGACACATATTCCAAGCTAAATGGTGGAAAAAACATCCAAGTGGGTGTTTATTTTGGTTTGTTATGGCTAAGGAAATTGGCAAAGGCATTTGAAAAGGAAAGAGGCATTTGTTTATGAAAATAATGGAAATTAGGAGAAAAGGAAGGTGAAATGTCCCAAGTTGCATGTGAGGGGGAAAATGAAGAAAAATAATGGAAAAATGAAGAAAATAGAGGCCTCATTAATAAAAAGAATTATGAGGATCAATTCAAGGCTTTTTTTAGTGTTAGCTTTTTTTAGTTCAGTTTTGGAGCTCTCAGTTTATTCTCTCTCTCTCTCATACTCTTGCACACCTAGTGTTTTCTTGGAGCACTCTTGGAGTATTGCGGCATACTTAGGTTTTGGAGCAAGAAGGCAAAGGAAGAGCAGGAAAGCGCAAGAGGACACCAGGATCAACAACTACAACATGTTTTGTTTGTAGGTATCGAGTTGCATGTATGGTTTCCTTGCTAGTTTTGGCATGCACGGAACATGCATGTGGTTTCTTGGTTATGATTTGTCATTGGAATGGAGGATTTCTTGGATTGATAGTGGTTTTGCCTAGCCTTGCCATTTCCTGGATAGCCATGGTGTTGTCAGTTTTATCTTTATTTTCTGGTTGGTTCTCATGTTCCTTATGGATGTGGGTTGAGTTACTATTCCTGGAAGTGTTGGTTGGACAAACACTTTAGAGCCTCTCGGTAGCTATGGGTTAAGTTACTAGTCCTAGAAGTCAGGTTGGGACAAACACTTTGGAGCCTTAGATAGCTTGGATGGAGACCAATCTAGTGATGGTTAGTGATGTCCGACTGTGAAGTGGAATCAATGGTTAAGGGTTGAGGTGGTTTGGCCTCTAGAAGCCTTGGTTTGGTTTTGCTTGGTTTATTCCATGAGATCTCACATTCATGCTTAGAATATGGAACGAGGGTGACTAGCTGAAAGAAAGATTTGGTTCATCCCAGTCGATGGTCGGGTGGTACGTGTGTTGGCCGGATAAATCGTTCTTGCGGACAAGACCGATCTCCCTAGTGTCTAATGATATCTAGCAACAAAGAGAACAAGCAAACCTATTTCTCTCTAAACATGTTTCAATTCAATAATGAATACTATGAAGTGTAAAAGACCCTACCTTGGTCCAACGCTTGTTTGAGGCAGTTTTATCCTAACAGCTTCAAGCAGTTCCCATTCAATAACCTGCATACACAAACAAGCACATATCAAAGCATACCTGCGCATAACAAAACATGTTCATTATGAAGATCAAGGAGCTCATAAAACAAACCATTAGAGACAGTTCATTGAGAAAAATAAACTTGATTGCATTAACTTAATGAATAAAAGAACTTTACAACCTTTGCCTTGATGTTGCACAAGTCCTTTCCA
>APFE030674904.1:33704-93202 GCA_000404065.3 Pinus taeda
TTATGTGGGAACTTAATAAGCCGAAAGACTGAGGAAACAACAACAGTCATGGCGTAAGACCAGCTACGACCCAAAAGAAGGTTGTAATCTAGAGGGGCATCAACCACCTCCACATCTAGATTAACGGTTTTTCCTTCTACACCTATAGGCAAATCCTGTAGAATGCGATACGGATGAAACCCTTGGCCATCAAAGGCCTTTGGAATTGTCGGGGATTGATTAAGCGTAGGAGAACCAAGGGTTTTCCAACACTGTATTGACATAATACACGTGGAAGCTCCCTCATCAATCACAGTCCTAAAACAAGGTCTGTTTTTTACTAACACTGGAATCTGGAAAGCCATTTGATGAGGAAGGTGAGGTGTACTATTTTCTAAATCGAAGACTATGAGGTTGGAGTCCTAAAGATCAACAGCTCTTATAGCCGACAGTAACATTTTCCACTGTGCTGGACATGATTGCAACACTTCCAAAGCCGACATTGCTGAAGGTGAAACAACTAAATCTTCAACAATGTTATAATTTTGAGCAGCTCTGCATGAGGATTGAAAGTTGACTTTCAAAGTATACCCTTAGCGGGCAGTTTGATTACTAAGTCAAGATTAGGTTTCTCGATCTGTAGTGGATTGGAACCGGACGGAGCTGAGGTTGATGGATTGGAATTGGAAGATTTGGCTTCCTTTCCACCAAAAGGAATTTTACTCTCGTAATCTTGCGATCGTGTCACAATCCTTACATGGGACATCATCATTATGGGTTCTTCCGAGGCATTAGAGGAAGAGCCTATCACTTTACTGTCTTGATTTGGAAAAGGATCCTTCAAAACAGCGGGTGTTTGCGAACCTTTGACGATTTTCGCAACCTCGACACGATGCGGGCAATCCCTTGTAAAGTGCTCCTCATCGCAAATGAGACAAGGATATCGAGGTTTTCATTTCTCGTCAGTAGATTCAGTTTTCTTGGATTTCTCCTTTGAGTTCTGCTTTTTATTCTTCTTACCTTTCTTTTTTCCGTTGGATTTTGATTTGGTTGTGGATGATTCCACGACATGAACATCGGTAGAAATTTTAGGTGAAGACTCTCCCTTAGGGGAATCTGGTAAAGCTATTATGGGAGAAGAATTCTTGGAGGATTTCTTCTTACTTTTGGTATAACAGTACCAATCATACCATCAGCGGCATGAGACCCAGAGGGAGGTGCAGCGACTTGATTTTGTTTCGGAAGGTCGGGGATTTTCTCATGCAATGTACCTGACTGAGTATAAACTAAGTCAAGGTACTGAGCTTGAGAAATTACTTGCTCTTCTGTAACTACCCCTGCCTTAGCGACATCTTCAGTTATCATGGGTAATAATGATTTCACAAGCCATTTTGCCAAAATTTGGTCTGGAATAAAAACTTTCACTAAACGACGTCGACACTGCCATTCATGAATATGATCTGAAATATAAGTAGACGTCGACTGCTTTAACGAAGTTAATAATTCCGTGCCATTTTCATATCGGACTAGCAGCTGAAAATGCGTAAGGAAAGCATCGCCAATTTGTTGGCTGGATAAATCGTTCTTGCGGACAAGACCGATCTCCCTAGTATCTAATGATATCTAGCAACAAAGAGAACAAGCAAACCTATTTCTCTCTAAACATGTTTCAATTCAATAATGAATACTATGAAGTGTAAAAGACCCTATCTCGGTCCAACGCTTGTTTGAGGCAGTTTTATCCCAACAGCTTCAAGCAGTTCCCGTTCAATAACCTACATACACAAACAAGCACATATCAAAGCATACCTGCGTATAACAAAACATGTTCATTATGAAGATCAAGGAGCTCATAAAACAAACCATTAGAGGCAGTTCAATGAGAAAAATAAACTTCATTGTATTAACTTAATAAATAAAAGAACTTTACAACCTTTGCCTTGATGTTGCACAAGTCCTTTCCAGGGTCCAGCAGGGGTCTCCTCTACTTTGACAAGCCTCACTCACTTCCCAAATGACATGAAAGGTATGTGATCTCTCCTCTCACAAGCTCAAATAAAGGAAGCCTATTTCAGCAGGCATTTACCCTCAAGATCTTCAGATTTCAACCCCCTCTACAACCACCCAATGCATGAATTTATAGTGCAAATGGAGGAAGTTGCAGGTCCACCATTGAAGGGATAAATTCCTCCTTCAATGGGATAGGCACCTCATATCATGGAGTTAGCTCCCTTAGTTATGGAATGGATGAACCAAGGTGGAGCGGACTTGCCAGCGTAATATCCCTTCTAGAAGTGTCTAGAAGTGACCCAAGATAAGTTTTTAAGAATGAACTCACGCCTTTTTAACTTTTACAGGGGTTCACACCCATCACTAAATATACCGAGTAGTCAGGTTCACAGGAAACATGACCATTAGGTGCGGCACAGCAGGCAATACTAGGAGAAAGTGTGAAACCAGGGTTTGAGACATTTTTAAGGTCTTTCTCCCATTTTCAAGGCTTGACATGAAGAGCTAAGGTTTAAGACTTGCAAAAGCGGGATGTATGAGTATTGATGGACTCACAGAAACTGTAGAAAGTCATGGTGACAATTTTTTGTGTAACAACGTGGAAGTCCCTCATTTGGTTGGCATTTTCATATGTTAATAAGAGGTATTCTCTATTGTGATCTATGAGCATATGTATTGATTATGATGGTGACATTATGACTGAGTTGCCATGGGTTATATGTTGGTTATTAACTGGTTGTATGTTGTATATTGCATATGGCTCTTGACATGCTTGATGAATATGTGATTGGTTATCAAATGCATGACCTAATAGATGTTATTACAACTAATATGAGAGGGCATTAGACCTTCTTGATGATTATTAGATAAGTATGAGATCCCTATGTTCAGATCTGTTGTTATGACCTGTAGATTATATGTGATGTGTTTAACAGAATCCCTGTCATGGGTAGTAGGGGTCATAAAGTCCTTATTCAAGTGTTTGCATTAGTATCCTTGTTTTGATGTTATTTTTCATTCCCAGAAGTTTCATGAAGTTTTGGGCAGTGGCATGAGACCCTGCCTAAAAAAGTGGCTCAGAATATGAGGTCGTTGGCTCATAACTACCTGGAAAAGTCCACAATCGCTTACATGCCTTGTTGTGTGAGTGATTGGAAGGCCTCAGTCACATGTATGGGTTGTTATGGGAGTGGATGAGGGTCCATATTAGTAAAATGACAAGTTATCTCAAGGGTTAAGCACCTGGAAGGGTTGGTTTCCTCTTGAACGGTTTGTAGCTCCCAAGGAAGGTCAGATTGGTTTGATTTTGTCAGTTCCACATCCTTAATTGTACATGGGGAGTTGAATCACATCATAGTAGCCTCTTGTCACATGTTTACCCCAGCGAACCGGTTAACTTGGGTAAATGTGGGAGGAGGGTGTTAAATATATCAATTGTGTCGAGCCCCAAGAATGGTTGTTTTCTTGTACCCAAATTTGTGTAGAATTGGATTTGGAAAAATGGCTTATGGCAACAAATTATATATGCATGGATGACTAGGTGCACATTCAGGACGTAAACTAAAATCAATTACCACTTAAGTGTCGTATCTGTGACGAATACAACCACTTCTCAAGGACTTGCACTAAAGCTCTAGATTCCCAAGAAAATTAGGGATAACAGGTGGATCAATGGAAATAATCCAAAAGGAGAAGAGGTAATAAAAAATAGTAGGGTCCTCATCCCAGGAAAAGCGCCTAGAACCCTTAGGATGGGAAAAACCCTAACAAGACAAATAGTAACAAGGAAGGAGCCAGCCTCTCTAGCAATCAATAACGGAAAAACACATATTAAGCTCTATCAAATTTGAATGAAGAGGAGGTCACCCAAAAATATGCAGAGCCAATTTCTCAATCAATGCCACATTAGAGTCCGAAAAAGGCTCGGGAAGAAGATAATCGAGTTCCTGAATCCTCTCAAAATGCCTATGTAGACTTCTCAGAAGATGATGAGGACAACTACCTCTCATCAAAGGAAGTTATTGGCCCATCAGTAATAAACAATTCAGTAAATAAAAAATCAAAAGATGAAAATGTCATAAAGACAAATAGGAGAAGCAGACATATTATAAGGAAGAAAAGGAATTAGGTCATCAAAGAATTATACCCAAACAATTGGTAGACCACGACAAGAAAGAAGGGGGGAAAGGAGGATTTGTAGGCCTTGTGAAGGGTGCTTCTCTTCCAAAAGGTAAGTAATAATTATAGTCTCCTAGAATTGTAGGGGCTTGGTATCTAATAAAAGAATCACATAAGAAAAATATTTTCTATTGAAATAATAACCAGTAGTATCCCTATTCCAATAGACTAAATTAGATAAGGAGGACTTCTCATCTAGACATAATAAGATATGGAACAAGAGTTGTCATCTTGAGGTTAGTTCTCAAGGCACATCCAAAGGTTTATGCAAGTTATGGGATCCATATAAGCTAATCCTTATGGATAGTAAGAAAACCCAACACTGGATTGCTACTCTGTTCAGAATTCCAACCATTAATTAGGTATGCTCCATTGTAAATCTTTATATGCGTATTTATTCTAGAGAAAAACATGAATGTTGGATCTCCTTAATGGAGTTGAAAGACACTACTTTTGGCACAAATTGCATCATTGGCAACAATTTCAACAATATTCTACATCAGAAAGAAAAGATGGGAGGATCTTTAATCAAGGATCCGCATTAATAAGCCATGGAGGACCTAATCAACATTCTCAATTTGATAGATATAAAGCCCTTTAAATTGTGATATACTTGGAATAACAAAAGGACCGGCCCCAATCACATAATTGTTTGTTTGGACAAATTTTTGGTTGCTAGCAGTATTCTTTCTCTGAACCTCACGCTTCAGTCCTCCATCCTATCCTGGAATGGATCATATCACAAGCCCATATTATTAAAAATTAACACTCCCCAAAATTACGATCCTATCCCCTTTAGATTCTCTACTCTTTGGCTACAATCTCTGGGATTTTCTAAGGAAGTGGCAACATCATGGAACAAGTGGGTCGAAGGGAGTGTAATTGGTAATTTGGAGACTAAAGTTAAAAGGCTCAAACAAGATATCAAGCGTTGTTTGAAACAAGGAATATCCTCAAATCAAGCATCATTGTATCTTTGAAGAATCAAGTGGTGAATATCCAATCCCAATTGGAGTCTCCTCCTATAACATATGTTACGTCAGGAATTCCAAATCATTAATTCTTATCATGCTGTCTTCCATGAGGAAGAGGAGAACTAGAGGATAAAATCAGGGAGTATGCAGTTGAATATTGGAGACAAGAACACAATTTTTTTTCACAATCAAGCCAAAAATTGAGAATGGAAAAATAATATAGTAGCATTTTATCATCAAGGTCATAAAATAAAATACTTCCAATTAAATCAAGAGGCATCGGTAGAGAATTTTATCAATTTGTATAAATATTCAGTTCAATCATCTAATGAGGAAGATCAATATATGTTAGAGGATGTTCCTAAATTAATTTCTGAAGATATCAACAATTCTCTTATTTCTCCCCCTTTCAGCGAAGAAATTAAGTAGGTTGTCTTCTCCTTTCATCTGGACAAGACTCCGGGACCTGATGGTATCCCTACCCTCTTCTTCCAACACTTTTGGGATATTATTCACAAATACTTGATTAGAATGATTAGATACTCACTCAACCAACTTTGCATGGGTGGAGGTATCAACTCCTCCTTCCTTGCTCTCATTCCCAAAGAAAACAATATGTTGTCATTTTCTAGATTCCGACCAATTTAATTATGTAATATCTCCTACAATGTAATCTTCAAAAATTTTTCTCTAAGACTCAAAAAAAATCTCCCTCAGATCATTAATGAAAATCAAGGAGGATTTGTCCCAAGAAGGCAAATATTTGACAATGTGATCATGATCCAAGAAGCAGTTGATTCTAGTTGGAGAAAGGGTGATCAAGGTATGGTGATAAAGATTGACATGGAAAATGTGTTTGATAGGGTTCATCACAAATTTCTCTTCAAGGTAATGAAGAAAACAAGATTTAATGGAAAATTCATCTAATGGATTGGCCTTTGTATTGGTTCTCCTTAGATTGCCTCGTTGATCAATGACAGAGGAACTTGTTTCTTCAAAGCATCTAGGGGTCTTAGGCAAGACTTCCCTCTGTGTCCTTTCCTATACATTATTATGGTAGATTCTTTGAGCATAAGGTTGGAGTATGAAAAAAGTGGGCATCTTCCGGGAATTTGTTTCTATGACAGAGTCAAAATCATTAACCATGGGCAGTTTGTTGATGATACGATCCTTGGAGGGGGGCATCTATGGCAATTGCCAAAATGTATAAAAGGGTCTTGGATAAATTTCTAGCGGCCTCTAGAGGTTCAGTCAAGCAGACCATATCTTATATCTACTCTTAGAAAATTAGAATAATCCGACAAAAGAAAATTGAAGATGTTCTCGATTTTAAAGTAAGCAAGGGTTGTCCCCAATCGAGTTGTGAGATGGCCCCATTGGGCTTGTCCTGGCCCAACATTTAATGTGAATCTAGCAGATTGTTATGGCCACCCTCTACATGCATGCAACACTTGGATAGGTGGTGGTGCGCATGCAGAGTTTAATGACCCAGCTTGAGGGTGGTAGTGGTATAAGGACAGTTGGAAAAGTGAGAATTCCCTTCGCTTGTTGGGTAAGTTTGTTATGAAACCAACTCAAGAAAAGATAGAAAAGATAGATCAACGCCTTAGAATTCAGCCTCTTCGAGGGGGCAACCTCCTTTACATTACATAAATGAGCAATTCTTGGATGATACAAATGAAAAGACCTCCTTTCTATATATAGGAGTCTAAGGGGTCATTATATAATCGGAGCCTACATAACAATAATAATGTAAGGGCACAATAATAACAATAGTGGGCTTCTATGGGGCACAATAGTAACAATATGGGCACTACATGGGTACATCAATATAATAAGAGGGTTTTACTAATAATAATAAGGGGTTACACTAGTAGTATAGGGGCCTAACATGCCCCTCTCCTTCAAAAAGTGTTTTCCTCAACGCTTGAGTAGTTCTTGATGCTTCTGTATAAAATTCTTGTCCTTCGATGTGGAATCTTCAGCGGGTAAGTTCTTCCACTTGATGAGATACTCTGAAATTGATTGATTTCGTAGCTGCCGGGTTCTTGTTTCTTTGACTGCTCCAGGTTCCAATATGATTTTTCCTTCCTCTTCAATTTCTGGCAATATTGTTTGAATTGGGATCTTTTGCAACTTTTGAATAAGTGGCCATACTTCTTCATCCTTCTTCCATTCATCCCTTGCTTCGTTTATTCAATCTGGTTGGATAATAGAAATAGCACAAAACAATGCTTCTACATCCTCATCCTTGAAGAGTCTTCCCATTCGGTAAGGTCGCCATTTTTTAAGTGCATGTAGTATTACCAACATTTCCTTATCATAAATGTCTTGCTTGAGATGTAGCAGTAAAAATACCCAATCACCTACATCAAAACATTTTTCACTACGATTTTGATCTACCTGTTGTTTCGTTTGATTTTGCACCGAAGTGGCATTATCCTTTAAAAGTTGGAGAACTTGTTGTTGATGCTCAATGTGATATTTCACTGCTTGAACCTTTTTCTTCTTGATATGTCCTTCTATCTCTAGAGTTCGAGGAGTGTTAATTTCTTCCAATCCTTTAGAAGATATGGTCGGATTCATTTCTTGATGCTCGATGTGATCTTTCACTTCTTGAACATTTTTCTTCTTGATATGTCCTTCTATCTTGATAGTTTTAGGAGTGGTAATTTCGACCAATGAATTACAAGATATGGTTGGATTCATTTCTTCTTTCTCGATGTGATCTTTCACTTCTTGCACCTTTTTCTTCTTGATATGTCCTTCTATTTGAGAGTTTGAGGAGTGGTAATTCTTTCCAATGCTTCACAAGATATGGTTTGATTCATTTCTTCTTTCTCTGGGGTGGGGTCCTGGTGTATATCCTCTTCTTTTGATGTTTCTTGATCCTTTTCTTCCTCCTCTTCATATTCTATGTATAATAATTTCTTCTCAGCACACTTATGACCTTTAGTGCATTTTCTATCACAATTGTAACAAAAGCCCTTTTTCTCTTTTTTCTTCCAATTGTTGTGGTGTAACCCTTGTAGGTTGTGGAAGGCTAGGAGAAACAACACTTCCATCTTTATAGCTGTGAGGGGTAGAATTCATTGTTGCCATAATTTTATTTTCTAGTATGTCACAAAGCCCTTTTACTCTTTCCAATTGTTGTGGTGTTGCTCTTTGTATCCTCATAATGTGCTATCATTTCCTCCGTGAAAATTGACCACGTAACAAGTTTTTTACGAGAACAAAGCCCTTTATACCATAAAAATTGATCCGGTTCTAAATATGAAGATGCAATACATACCTTTTGTAACAGTGGTACACCATGTATATCAAAATATTGCTCCATCTGAAGTATCCAATTTACCGGATCCTTCCCATCAAACTTCCTCATCTTGTTTTTTCTTGATTTTAGGAGCTTGATCTTGAAACGCCTGTAACTTTGTACTTTCAAATCTTTAAGTTCTAAAATTGCGACATGTAATAGCCCTTTCTCTCCTCTTTCCAATGCCACCAGTCTGACCCCAATTGGATTCTGCAATGAATAGTTATGCCAAATCTCCCACAGTGACCTGATTATAGACCTTTCCAGAAGAGTGAACTTGTATGAAGTGCCACGTGTCACTATTTGGACCTTTGTCTCTGAAAAATATCTAGAAGAAACTACTGTCCGTCCTCTTTCTGTACCTTCTTGTGAAATTTCAATCCAATGCTCAAAAAGAAAGTTATGACGATTTTCCCTAGGTCACCTATTTGGAATGTAATTCAGGAGTCTGCAAAAAGACCAACTTCCTCAGATCATATCTCCACAAATATAGTGCAAAAAGCTCTGAAATTCGGACCCGCGATTTAGCGCGATGTATTCTCAAATGGTTTTTTTTTTCAACTTCTGAAACGTTGTAGAAAAAAATTTATAGCGAAAATGGCACGATGACCTGTTTGGAGCAGCAAAACCCTAGAATCCAAAGCTCTGATACCAAATGTTATGAAACCAGCTCAAGAAAAGATAGAAAAGATAGATCAACGCCTTAGAATTAGCCTTTTCGAGGGGGAAACCTCCTTTAATTACTTAATGACAATTCTTGGATGATACAAATGAAAAGACCTCCTTTCTATATATTAGTCTAAGGGGGTCATTATTAAATCGAGCTACATAACAATAATAATGTAAGGGCACAATAATAACAATAGTGGGATTCTATGGGGCACAATAGTAACAATATGGGCACTACATGGGTACATCAATATAATAAGAGGGTTGTACTAATAATAATAAGGGGTTACACTAGTAGTTTAGGGGCCTAACAAAGTTAGTCTACGACTTTAAATTCCTGTGGATTTTGTTTGAGAGGGGGGTTCTGGGTAGTTGATGGTCATCATCTTCTCCAGGTCTTGGTAGCGCTCACTGGTATGTTTCCGGTCTTAATTTAGCACCTTTTTTTTGTATGGAGTAGTCTATTCAACCTTCGACCTATGAGATGCACACATATATGTTTTGGGGGGATGGGAATTGGAATTGTCAAAGGCATGGCCATGTTGGGCTTCTGGTTGTGGTTGAGTCCATCATCCTATATGTCTCGGTGTCTGTCATGTATGGAATTTGGTTGTCCCACATGGGTTCTTGCAATGTCTGATTGGTAAAGGGTTTTGGATGTGGAGGTACCCCCTGCTCGGGTATGAATAAGCTGGAAGGGTTTGGGTATGTGGAGAATTTGGTTTGTTCTAGGGTGTGTAGGCTTTGGGTGAGCTCAAGGTCAAGTCTAGGTTGTATGTAACACTAGCTATGTCCTTTGTTGTCATAGGGGTGGAGGTAGAAGAGCCCTAGTGGACTGTTTCAGGATCAGTCTGGTTCTGTTGGACAAAGTCTATCGGGTTGGGCACTCTTGTTTGACTAGGGGTCAATCCTGGTTTCATAGCTGGTCATGGCTCAATGCTTGTCACCATAGGCTAGCTTTTGGGAAATGGGGTTTGATTTCTTTGGTATGGTTTCTCTGTATGGAGTCTCGTCGGAAGGGGTTTGGCGGGCTGAGGGCTTTGTGTAGTTGTTGGCTCAATTTTATATTTAATTCTTTGTATAGTATTTGGCTGGTGGATTTGATAAACTATGGGACGGGCCTGGATAATTCAGAGGTCCTGAATTTGGATGGTATGGCCAGTCCATTCAGGCCCCGCAATGGGAAAATGGAGACGAGTGATAAAAGTGGCACCATTATCATGTGTTGGTAGTCGGTTGACATTAAAATTTGGAGCAGGTTCCTTACTTGGTTGGTTTCGTTAGAATTTGATTTAACAGGTCTACAATGTCGGCGCGACACTTGGCAGTGCCAGGAACCCAGGATGTGACCCTGTTCTGGTGAGTACCCAAATTTGGAAACTCCAGTTATCCTTTGAAGAGTTGAATGAATGGAAAACCCAACAACAAAAATGGATCCTACATTTTGATGGGGCTTCGAAGAAAATTCCAAGGGTGGAAGGGAGGGATTTTAATCAATCCCGATGGAATCAATGAAATCAAGTTTGCATGGGGTTTGGGAAGGAGGAATAATAATTAGGTAGAAATGTATGGCCTCCTTCAAGGCTTATGTATTGCAAAGGAGAGAGGGATAATTGATATCATCATCCTTGGAGATTCACTAATCACAATTTTGTATCTCACAAAAGAAGACACCCTTAATTCTCTCTCTCATATCCTTCATAGAATCATCGGATTGGTAAAGTTTTTCCATTCAAGAGAAGCTTATCACATTCTTAGAATTAATAATGTGGAAGCAGATTCAGAGACAAACAAATCTTGCTCATTGGATGAAGGCAAGCTAGAAGTCAATGATAATGTTACTTACAATCCCATTCCCTAAGTCCTCATGTCTTTAAGGGTTTGGTTTTCTTCTTTTCTCCTCCCTATTTTAAGTCTCTCGTTTGAATTTTTGGTCCTCCTTGACTCATCCTCTCTTTTCTTTCTGATGTAGGGGCATAGGTAAAAACCCTAATTGACCGCAAGGTCAAAAACTTTTACGAAAGGAGTTGGTTCATTAATGAGTGGTTTGTTACATAGGATTTGTTTTAAATTTGTTATGTAATTTATTAATTTAGGCAAATTGTTATAATTTTGATTAGTTTTCCTAAATTGGTTTTTTAGATCCTATGATTATGGATCTAGATCGAATTTGCAATGTAATCTTTATATTCCTCTTTTTAATAAAAAAAATATGTGTATGGTGTGGAGAGCGAGGGTTGAGTTTTTTTTTTGTAACCAATCTTTTTGCAATCTCTTGTATTTAGAACACACACACACACACACACACACACACACATATGCCCAGATTGCAGGAGGGCCACAAGAAATTATTAGAGGCTTGAAGGAGGTCACAAAGTTGAGAACATATAGAGGAGCAGAGCCATCATAAAGTCTTTTTGCAATCTCTTTTATTTAGAACACACACACACACACATATATATGCCAGATTGCAGGAGGGCTGCAAGAAATTATTAGAGGTTTGAAGGAGGTCACAAAGTTGAGAACATATAGAGGAGTAGAGCCATCATAAAGGATGAGCATACACAGGATTTCACATTTTCATTACCCTTTGAAGTTCGTCATTTGACAAGTCATTATCTGATTGAAACCCAACTAAGTTAAAGGTCTGAGCGGATCTGCCCCAAAGGCTTTCTACCCTAACGACTTTTGTAATCCCTTCATCCGTCTAGTCGAGCTTCAATAAGCAGGCTGATGTGGTAAGGAGTTGAAAGTGGGCCATCTTGGAAGTTTTGTAACCCGAATGGTTTTATTAATTCACCCTTGCGTTGCGTCAGGCCATTGCAGGCATACTTATGTGGCATCGACACAACGTCAAGTTAAAGTGGGCCAGCCCGGTTTTTTTATTCTGGAGGTATAAGAATTAAGACTGAAGATTGCAAGTGAGGTTATATGGTATAAGGAGTGAGCAAGGTTTGCATCACATCTCGTGTCTTTGTCGACAGGGTGAAGTGTACCAGTGAGTCAGCTCAAAAGTCATACAAATTGTGTGTTAAGAAGAAGAGCGAGCACTTGGAAGCCACGCTCAAGAGAACGGTTCCATGGAGGCATCATATTTAAACCATAAGAGGTAGTGAAATTGGTAGTAGGGTTGTGGTGGTTCCACCATAAAAAAAAAAATTAGGAAATGGTGGATCTGCATCAAGTGGTACCAAAGTAGACCCCGTGTCTGCTCGAGGAACAAGAAGCAATATGGCACATAGAATCAAACAAGGCAGAAGAGAAGGCATACATATGTCTGTAGCTAATGAAAAAGTATTGAGGGTAATGTAACAATTACAAGAAATAATGGCAATGATGGAGACTGGCCAACAAAGGGAACCTGAAGCATGAGATGTAAGTGCAGAAGAGGAAGAATCTCCTGAATAGGAGGCAACTCTAGAGCTTGCAAAAGCTAGAATATTGAAAGCATTTTTGGGATCTGTTGTCTCTCTTAACGACACTTGTAGCACGAGTGTTGCGGGAGACATAGAAAGTTTCCTAGAGACAACCTCTAGATTGATTGTAGACCAGTGCCTAGGATATCTTAAAGAGAAGAGTACATGGAAGATTATCTGTGAGGGGGTTTTTGCAGCACTCCAATTGTCACGTAATTAAAAGAAAATAAAGGGGGCTTGGTTCAATAGTCTGTCATCCAGGTAAAATCAAACCGATACATGGATCCAAATGCTCAGGGGGTAAATTGGGTCAACCTCAAAGAGAAATGTTTGGTTCTGGTGGTTGACACACAACAACAGGCAACTTTATATTGAAATTGTAGTAAAGTGAAGAGGAGGAAGGAAGGAGGGAATTCGATGCATACGGTTGTAAACCAGACAAAATCCTAAGCAACAATGTTCCGACAGAAGGATGGAATTTGATACATAGGGCTATAAACAACACAAAATCCTAAGCACCAATTTTCCGATAGAAATATGGAAGAGTGAGGAGATGAAAGAGCGGAAATAGTGGAGCGCAAATTAAGGTTTCGGCCATATTGCTCATGGGAACATTTATATCCAAAAGCTCAAGAAAATATGTGCACATTACAGGTACTTAAGTAAATCTGTAGCTAACACAGGTACTATTGCTACTTGGTAACAAATATACAATCATGAACAAGGGAGAAACCAACAGCTTCATCACACCATTTTAGAGGAAGAAAAACATATATGGAATGAGATTACAGAGGGGAAAACATATTGCACATTGATTTTTTTGGAATCACTAGGGAGTTTCATTAATACTTGAAGGGTCCAAGTACTAGTCCATTACATTCAACATGCATCACTTTGATCCCTCATGAACAAGCCATTTAGAACCAAGAATGGCATCTCAGAATTCAAACCCCGACGGGTTTGAAATTTCGGAACCTTCTGTAAGTGTTTCTTCCCCCTATTTATAAGAAGAGGGGGATCTTGGGTTACAGCTACAAAAATATCTTTGCCAGAGTATCCAGCTGTCTGCTAGACTAGTTGTCACAGCGTGCAAGGCTCTACTGCCCAAAATGATTTCATCAGGATTTGATTCCCTTCTTTAAAATGCATAGAAATTACAGGTATAAAATAAAAAAGGAACAAATAAAAGATGATGGAGGAAGTGTCCCTCTGTCGTTCCTGTGAAGGCCCTCGATCAGGCCACGTCTTTTCCACAATGTGCCTCTCCCGCTACTCGGAAAGTTCCTGTCACTTCCGCCTTAACTTTCTGACATCATCACTCTCTAGAGTGGGTGGAGATCGACTATGTTTCCTTGTCACAGAGAAGAAGTGGAGCTTGCCCTGATAGTCCTTCACTGTGTATTTGAGTGGAGCTCCATGCTGAGCCATCAAGTCTTCTTGAGCCCCCCATACTAATTTACCGCTACACCATACTTCATTCAATGCTTCAGCTGCCGACCCATCCATCTTCAAAGCCCTGTACCATACTATCAGGGCTTTATGGCAGCAGGACTTATACCCTTAAAGGCGATACAAAACAACGAGTTTTGAAGCTCCTTGCCCCCCTTTGGTTTAGCCCCTTTCAATGTTTCTTCTCCTTTTACTAGGGGCTATGACTAGGTGCTTAGTCCTCGGGCGCTAGGGCCTTTCGACTCCCCTCTGGGGGTATTTTTCCTTTGTTGCATAGATTCCCGCACTTCGCTGGTTTATAATGCTTGCCTTTGATATCTCCCCTTGACCCTTGCGATCGTCGATTTGCGAGATTGGGCCCAACTAGGGTATTGAAATCGTAATATAGAAGAGAGGGCCTCTTTACCTCCTTTCATAATGCTGGCCAATTTTTCCGAACGCGAGACTTCAAGAAAGCAGGATGCATAAACTATCGCATCCTGGAGGGTCTTTCGCATATTGCAATCACAGGTTGGAAGGGACTTCGGCGGAGGAGGGACCTTTGCTTTGTGTGATCGTCGATTTCCTATTTGCGATGCGTGATGTCATCACTACCATGTGTCTTTTGTGAGAGGTGACATTTATCACCCGGAAATTCCCCTTAGGACCCTGAAAATGGCAGATCAGCATGCTACATGTCCTCCGTACTGCCATGTCATGCTGATGTAAGTTGCCTCGTGTCATTATCGAATCCAATGGTGCTCTGCCACGTGACCCCCCTGGAGGAGAGAGAAAAGGGCCCATTTGCCTTGGGTTTTTCTTTGAATTTCTTTATTAAATGAAATTGGCCCCTCTCGATGCTTTAACACTAAGGGCCCGAATCTTGGCGATTTTAGCGTTATCGGCAATTGCAAATCGTTGGTTTTCTTTGTCCTCCTCTATTTGCTTCTTTGAAATACCTCGATCTACGGGATTGCCCCTTTAGTGCTTGGCCCCTGGTTCTTCAGTCCTCCATGTGATCATGGACCAACCCCCTTATCGGAGCCCCCTTTACCACAAATTGCAATCAGAGAATTTTAATTGGAGTTGCAACCTTTTAACTTCGCCGATCACAAATCTACGGGAATGTTGGGACCTTCGATCTGTAATGCACTATGGGCAAAGGCCCTCTGGTCGTCGATTGTGATTTGCGATATCGAAAATCACTGTTCATTGAGTTCACTACCTTCCCCACTACTACTTGAGAAAAAATCCCCAAAATGCATTTATGATGAGCCTCCCTTGGTCAATTCTCTTTGTTTTATAGCTTTCAAAGGGCATCTTCAATTTGCTCTAACTTCTGATCTAGAAGTCCATTTTTGGACTTCCATATACCGCTGGAAATCTTATCACGAGCACTATGTAATGGAGAGGGTCCGACTTAGCTTAGAGAGATTTCGTGGCTTGGGATATGGGTTCAAACTGCACTGCTCTTTCTCACCCTTTTCATAGCTGAAAACACAATTAGTAGTGAGTGACAACAAGATCTGTTATGAAACCTAGGCTATATTTGTCCTCTTATATAGGTAGTATGTATCGAGAAGAGCTTATTGACTGAATTATAAAAATGGATAATTTTTTTGAGTATGAAGATATGGATGAGGAGAAGAAGGTTAAATTTGTTGTAACAAAGTTAAAAGGTCATGTAGCTTTATGGTGGGACAACGTACAAATAGAAAGAAGAAGGAATAACAAGCAGAATATTAAAATATGGGATAGGATGATAGCGAAACTCAGAGGCAAATTTCTACCAAAATATTACTAGCTTACTTTGTTCAGAAATATACAAAACATTAGACAAAGGTTTATGACAGTCAAAGAGTATGTAGAAGAATTCTACAAGGTGAATATCAGGGCAGGATATGTAGAGGACTCTACAGAAAATACAACAAGATACATAAATTGCCTCAGGCTAGACATTTAAGACAAGATCAGTGTGTTATCACCTAAGATGGTGGAGGAGGCATATCAGTTGGATTTGAATATTGAAGAAAAACTTGCAAGGAAGCAATCTTGCAAGGGAAAGATAATTGTTAGAGGAAGAGGGAAACAATCTAACAGAGGGAGATCTATAACACCAAGAGATGGAGCTAGCATTTCTAATGCACCAATAAAGTAAGAGGGAGAATTTAAAGGCTGAAGGTTCTTTTCTAGACGAAGAGGAAGAGGCAGAGGAAGATAAATTCATTGTTATAGATGTGGAAAAGTTGGGCACATGGTGTATGAGTGTCTTGAAATCATAGAAGCATGCCAAAAGAATGTTGTTGCTACTCTAGTAAAGGAGGAGAAAGTGGAGTTGCAAGAATCTGAGAATGTGCCATATATAAGAGAGGCTCTGATGTAAAAGAAGGTGTTTATAAAACAAGAAAAAGAAGTTGTTGAGTCAACTCAAAGAAAGTCTTTGTTTCGAATTGTTTGTAAAGTTTAGGGGAAGTGTTGTAAGATGGTAATTGACATTGGCATAACTAATAATTTGGTGTCTACAGAGGTAGTGGAAAAGTTGAAGTTGGAGAAACAAAAGCACCTGACACCTTATAAAGTGTCATGGCTCCAGAAAGGTCACCAATTACTGCTCAATGAGCAATGTGAGATAGAACTATAGATAAGTAGATATAAAGAAAAAAAATTATGTGATGTAATGCCTATGGATGTATGGAATATTTTGTTAGGGAGGCCATGGTATTTTGACAAGAGTGTTCTGAATGATGGGAAAAACAAAACTTATAAGTTCCAAAAATATGCCATAAATCATACTTTTCTTCCATTACATGAAGAGGGAATAATTGATAGCAATCATTCTAAAGCAATGTTGAGTGGCAAGGAGTTTCTACAACAAATGGAAGAAGAAGAGGTAAGTTATGATATGGTTTGCAAACCCACAATAATTCTTACTGCCACCACTATTACTGATTTACCTCTAAAAATCCAAGATATATTAAATGAACATAGTGACATTATAGTGGATGATCCACCAAGAGAACTACTACCAGTCAGAAGTATCAACCATCACATTGACTTGATACCAGAAGAAAAATTTCCAAATAAAGCAGCATACAAGATGACTCCCAGAGAGAATGAAGAGATCTGGAAGAAACTACAAGAATTATTGGACAAGGGCCTAATAAAAGAGAGTCATAGTCTATGTGTTATGCCTACAGTGTTGATTTTGAAAAAGGATGGAGGATGGTGTTTGTGCACCGATTCTAAAGATCTGAATAAAATCACTATTATGTACATATTTCCTTTGCCCTGTATTGATGATTTGCTAGATTGTTTAAGTAGTGCTAGCCGGGTTTCCAAAATTGATTTGAAAAGCAACAATCATCAAATTAGAATAAGGGAAGGAGATGAATCGAATACCACATTTAAAACCAATGATGGATTGTAGGAATGGCTAGTTATGCCATTTGGAATGTCAAATGCACCAAACACTTTCACGCAGTTGATGAATGAAGTGATGAAAGAATTTATTAGGAAATTTGTAATAGTTTATTTGGATAATATCTTGGTCTACAGACGGACAAAGGAGGAGCATCTACGACGCTTGAGGTCTGTATTAAAAAAAATACAACAAGATAAATTGTTGATTAATCTAAAGAAATGTTCCTTTTTGAAATCAAAACTTGTATATTTGGGATTTTTTATTTCAAGAGAAGGTTTAAAGATGCACCTTGAAAAAGTAAGAGAAATCCTTGAATGGCCTTCACCTAGAAATGTTTTTTAGGTTCATATCTTCCATGGACTAGCTAGCTTCTATAGGAAATTTATTAGAAAATTCAGCAAACTGAGTGCTCTTATTCTAGAAAAAATAAATAAAAATCAACAACCATTCCAATGGACTGATGAGGTCAAAGGGGCATTTCAATTGTTGAAGAAAAGGATTATTGAACAACCAATACTTGCGTTTCCATATTTCAACAAACCATATCAGGTAAAATGTGATGCCAATAATGAAGCCATTGGAGCAGTTCTCAGTCAAGAATATCGACCCATAGCATATTTTAGTGAAAAACTAAATGAAGTCAGAAGAAAATATACCTATTATGACAAAGATTTTTTTGCGGTGGTCCAACATTAAATAAATGGAGGCATTATTTGTTGATGCAGTTTATTATTTACACTGATAACCACGCATTGCAATTTATTATGCAGTAGCCTGAGTTGAACCAAAATCACATTAAATGGATCAAATATTTTCAAAGTTCACATTTGTTTTAGAGCATATTAGCGGGAAGTCTAATAAAATTGTTGATGCATTAAGTAGGAGGCAATTATATTTGCATGAAATTCAAATCCAATTGCTTGGGGTTTGATTTCATGAAGGAGTTGTATGATACCGATGTTGATTTCAGAGAAACTTATGCAGCTTGTAAAAACCCAACAATCCAGGATCAAAGTCCATGGGTTAACTACATGATTAAATATGGGTTGTTAGTTAAAAACAACTAGCTTTGCATTCCAAATTATTTGATGAGAGAAAACTTGATCAAGGAGAAACATAGTGGCAGCCTTGGAGCACATTTTTGGCATGATAAAACATATGAGTCGTTAAAGAGGAATTATTTTTGCCTAGGATTAAGAGCAGATGTGCACAAATTCGTGAGTAATTGCCGAAATTGTCAATATGCGAAAGGGAGGACTCAAAACACTGGATTATACACTCCATTCCCAATTCCATAAAGACATTGGGATTCGTTAAGTATGGATTTTGGTTTAGGACAACCAAAAACTCAAAAGGGCCATGAATCTATTTTTGTGGTTGTAGATAGGTTTTCTAAAATGGCTCACTTAATTCATTGCACTAAAACTAGTGATGCTACTCATGTAGCTAGCTTGTTCTTTAAGGAAGTTCTAAGGCTACATGGAATGCCCAAAAGCATTGCCTCTGATGAGACACTAGATTTTTTGGACACTTTTGGAGAAGATTATGGAAAAAATTTGGAACCAAACTGAGTTTTAGTTTTGCATATCACCCACAAACGAATGGTTAAACTAAAGTAGTGAATAGGAGTTTGGGTGACATTCTACGCAATATGATTGGTAATCATCATAAACAATGGGATCAAGTTTTGGCACAAGTTGAACTTGCCTACAATGACTCTCCCAATAGGAGTACATGTCAAAGCCCTTTTCAAATCTTATATGGAATGCATTCGAGGGGAGTACATGAACTTAGAAATTTGAGAAGAACAAACTAGAGAAGTGCAGTAGATGAAGATTTTTCCACAAACATACAAGAAATTCATGAGCAAGTTAAGCAAAAAGTTTAGGAAAGCAACCTTAAATATAAAAATAGAGAAAACCTTAAAAGGAGAGAGCAAATTTTTGAAGTAGGAGATCAAGTGTTAGCACATTTGAGAAAGGAGAGATTTCCCAAGGGAGAATATAACGAATTGAAGCTGAAAAAGGTTGCTCCTTGTAGGATTCTTAGAAAATTCTCAACAAATGATTATGAGTTGGAATTGCCCCTGGGAATTGGTATTTCTCTTATTTTTAACATTGCATATTTATATAAATATCAACGAGGAGAGCAAATGAAGCAGTAGAAAACAAAGAACAATAGAAAATTTAGTGGAAAAAGCAACTACTAGCAACAAAATCCTTGTAGCCAAAAATAATTATGGATAAAAGACTAATTAAGAAAACTTGAGGCAAAGAGTACTTTAAATACTTGGTCAAATGGAAAAACCATCTGATGGTTGATGCAACTTGGATGACTGCTACACTCTTACATAAAAGTGGAAAAATTGTTGAAGACCTCATGGACAAGAGCCCATGAATTCTTTGTTCATCAGGAGTATGATACAAGGGCATGAGTAAAAAGCCCAATTGACCGAAAGGCCAATTTTTTTTACCAAAGGAGTTGGTTCCTTAATGAGTGGTTTGTTAGATAAGATTTGTTATGTAATTTATTAATTTAGGCACATTGTTATCATTTTGATTAATTTTCCTAAAATAGTCTTTCAAAACCTATGATTATGGATCTAGACCAAATTTGTAATGTAATATTTATATTCCTCTTTTTAATAAAAAAATATGTCTATGGTGTGGAAAGCAAGAGCTTTTTTCATAACCAGTCCTTTTTCCATCTCTTATATTATAGAACATATATATTATTAGTGTTATACACACTATATATATATAATATATATATATATTATATATGCCTTGATTGCAGAAGGACAACAAGAAATTATTAGACATAAGTTTGTCATTTGGGGAGTCATTATTTGACCGAAACTTGACTAAGTTAAAGGTTTGAGTGAATCCTGCTTGAAGCCTTTCCACCCCATCAACTTTTGTAATCCCTTCATCCATTGAGTTGGCCTTAGGTGAGGGGGCTCACGTTGTAAGGCATTTAAATTGGGCCATAACAGAAGTTTTGTAACCCAAAGGGTTTTATTAATTCACACTTGCGTCGCGTTAGGCCATTGCGGTCGGGTTTATGTGGCATCATCCCAACACCAAGTTAAAGTGGGCCAACCCAGGGTTTTTATCCCGAAGTTATAAGAATTAAGACTAAAGGTTGCAAGCAAGCTTACTTGGTATAACGAATGACTAGGTTACAAGACACGACTCACGTCTATGTTGATGGGGCGAAGTGTACTAGTGAGTTAGCTCGGAAGTCATACAAATTGTGTGTTAAGAAGAAGAGTGGAAACTTGGAAGCCATGGTCGAGACAACGATTCCGTGGAGGTGTTAGCATTAAACCATAACGGGTAGTGGAGTCGACAGCTGGGTTGCGATGGTTTGACCATCCAAAAAAGATTAGGAAAAGGTGGATTTGCATCACTTTCCCTTGGCCTTCCCCCCTTTTTTATGGCCCTTTCCCCTTCACTCACTTCCCCCATCCCCCTCCTCCATTTTTCCCCTCCCCTTTTCTTTCTTCTCCCTCCTTCCCCCTCGTCATTCTACTCCCCTCTCGTTTGTCGCTTCCCATTTCCTTCTCATCATATGTTTTTTAGTCGCATCCATGTGCCACTATCCTTTCCTCCATAATTATTCATGAAAGGTTGATACTTTGGTTATGTCATCCCACATAAATATATGAATGTGACATCAAATAAAATTCGTTGTCATGTAGGTGGTTACTACATCTCCTCGCACACTTGTATTTACAAAGATCCTCTGCCAACTTCTTGGAATCACCTTCAACTTAGAAGAATGATGAACTCCCTTAGAGGCCACACAGGTGACATTAATCTAAACATGATGCAACTCATGAGGAAAGGAGTGTAGTAGTTTTAAATGGGTTCTAATCCCATCTCTGGATTCATTCATGAATGTGTCGTCTCTGAGCATTTGCTATCCTCATCAATGGGTGGAGAATTGATTTTGGTATATCTCTGGGAATTTAGTTGTGATGTCTAATAGGGTTTTCTTTATGAGGCTATGTGAGGATTTTCTTCTCAGGGCCTTCGCTCTTTCATTAGAAATTGCGAAGTTGTGGGCTCAACACTACTGTTCATGGGTTTTTCAGCGTAAGGGGCTTTCAAGCTCGCAATACTCCTTGGTAGACCTTGGTCCTTTTTTTCCAATTGGTTCCAGTCTGGCTTTCTCTCTTTCGCTTGAAGGTAATTTCGAGACCCCTATGTTGGAAACTCGCTATAGTTAGCGTAAGGGAAGGTTCAAGTTAATTGGATTATTTTCTGAGGGCTTGAGTTGTAATTTGAGATACTTTTCTTTTGTCTTCCTGTGGAAGTCAATTGCGAAGGAAATGTTTAAAGTATATTTATGGTTTTATCTGTGCACTGGGCACTGGAAAAGAGGTTCTACTATTCATAATTTGGATGCGACACTTTGGTATCTTTTTTATGCACTAGTCGGTTATTTGTTTCTCTTAGTGGATCTGGGTTGGCTGGGTGTGCACAATCTATTTTGTGAATATATCAATCAGATGTCCTCCCCTCCCTCAGATTCGTCCTCTGAGGACTATGCTTGTTCCAAATGTTTATCGGCCCATGAAGCCCTGCAAAGGGCTGAAGACAACCTCCAAGCAAAACTTTGTCAAATGTATCATGCTTAGGTTGAACAAGAACATCACATTTTGGAAATGCAACAACATATTTAAATGTTGGAAGATGAGATGGACACACTCAAGATGATAATGTTAGGCCTCTAGTTTGCTAAAGATTCTTCCAACATGCAAAATTAGCCTATGGAACAAGCAAACAAGTTGGATATAGATCTTAACCTGTCAACTTTTGAATTTGATTAACCAATATGCAGTTATTTTTTGGTGTTTTGTCGAGGCTACTTGTATGAGGGCCTCCCTATGGTTCAATTTTGATGTAACATTGTCGATATATCTATGTAGTAATTCTGATGTAATGTGGATTCTGAATCAATGTACTCCCCAAGTATTTGTTGCGACTGGGCACATATTTAATCTAAATATTACTCATTTCTGTTTTTAAAAATGTTGTTCAAAAGCTACCATCAATGAAGGAGATTCAGTTGAAGGCTGGATAGTTTCAAAAGCCACAAGTGTGATTGATCACCATATATTGTATCCAGATTGCTTCCTTGCTTAGGGGCTAGGGTGAAGACAAGCAGTCATAGTTAAAGAAGGAATTAGATTATTGGGAATGTTATCTGAGCGAAGGCAGTGACAAAAACGACAAGATTAAAAAAGTTAATGCAGAAGTGGTGTAGTGAATAATTCCCTTAATGCAAAGCATAAATAAATAAATTAATTACTTTTATATGTCCAAAATATTTTTTTTTACAAAAAATAAAAAACAATTAATGTTATCCTCAAAACTAGCATTACTCAACCTCATCAATCCATTTCCTAAATTTATTTCAAAAAAATATCACTTACCATAATGAGCCCAAATAAGATCCCAAAATGTGTGATGGGCAAGTTAAAAATAATGCAATATTTGATAGGTTAGAAAAAGTATTTCCATATAATATTAATCAAAACTTTTTATTAAACTTATTGTTGAAACTAAAACTATTATTTTTTAGTGTAATAGTAATCCCTATATACCTATGCTTTCAACAAATATAATAATAAAATTAAAAGGAAGAAAATTTGATGGTTGTTAATCAATAAGTACAAAATCCATTTCTCCGCAACTAATACTAATATATACCTTAGGATTGGTTAAGTAATTAACATTTAAAAATATAATTAAAAAATAGAAAAACCTATAATTTTTCTAATTTTTAACTTAATAAGAGTGAACCCATCTATATAGAGAATTTATATTTATAATATGCATCTCAAAATAATGAGAAGAATTTTCATATATATATAATATATATATATATATATATTTTATTTATTTATTTTTAATTGTAGATTTCGTAGAAGTGGATAAAATTTAACAATTTCAAAAAATTTGAAACCTGATTTAAATTAAAGTAAACTATTTAATTCGAAATACAATTAATATATTAAACTAGGTTATATAGCTAACGTTCCTCCTGCTTAGTTTAATTATTAAACTTTGAAAGGCATGAACTAACTGCCACATTTTAGATATTCTCGCTTAGTTTAAGTATAGTTAAATGGGAGTTAAAAACAATAAAAATATATATGAATGGACAAACAATTTTTTTCAACCGATAGTATTGTGAATGACTTGAGACTTATATAGTATGTAGACGTTCCAATAAATCAACGCTAAATATAGTTTAAAGATAAGTGGACAAAATTGCACGTAGAACAACCATAAATCCTACTTACCAACTTTTTTGGCAATATTTCATTTATTTAGCCTAATATAAAGAGTATGTTGCTTCTTAAACAACTATTATAAATATGTTGTCACTATTTGTAATGTTGTTAAAATAGTATGACTATTTGTAATGTGGTTAAATTAACAATTATACAACTATAAATTTTACAATGCAGTAAAATTTTATACTAATTTATTGCAAGAAGACAAATTAACAAGAAACTAGTAAAAATTGGTTGCACTACAAACCAAAGAAAATAAAAAGTGCCCAACATTATTAAGCATGTGAAATATGCAAAAGTAAAAACTTCGAAAAAAAATAAATTTAAAAAATTTTGTGTACTTAAATAAAAAAAAGTGAAATTAAAAATTGCAAAGTAGGTTTGCTATAATAAATTTAGGAACTATCAAATATTAATGAGGCATAAGAGTGGAGTTTGGAATGGATATGAAGGCCATACTATTACTTTGGTGTTGCTTGTTTGGTAAGGCTTGTTAATTTAAATTACAACTCACCCATTTATATCCATTATATGGTTCATTTCTAATCAAACTGTTTGGCTTTAATGGGAGAGATTATCAGATATAATGCCATCAAGCAATGGTTCTATATTTTCAAACATTTTTTTTTTTTATGACAATGACCATTTAGCTACCTCTTTTGTCTGAAAAAAAAAAAAAGAAATTACATCTTAATCCTCCTTCCATGTACAAAATTGTAAATTGTATGTGCTATTTAGCTCTACAGATACATATTCTCATTGGTTTATATTCTCATTGGTTTATAGGATATTGTGAAATATATGGTCTAAATGTTTTTATTATTTTTATTTATTATATTTATAATAGTTTTATTATTTTATTTATTATATATTTATAATAGTTTCGGCTTGATATTGAACCCATTTCAAATTTATTATTTAATAGTTGATGGTATTTGTATAATTGTGTCATTAAATTATAGTTTAATAACTTCATTGAGCACAATTTTCAGTATGAACAAAATGACTTAGACTGAGTCATCATGGCAAAACAATAAAACACTTATGTGCTGACATAAGCTATTGTAATCCGAAAATTCCTATTTCCACCACAAAATTTTAATTAATGCCCCCTGACATGTGGGGGAGATAAAGAAATATAGCGCTTGCCGGTTTTTTTTTGTCCTCCAGTCATGACCGGGTGCGTTATATTTCTTTATTTCCCCCACATATCAGAGGGCATTAATTAAAATTTTGTGGTGGAAATAGGAATCGCCCTGTAATCCCACCTAATCCCACTCAGTGCTCACCAAGACCATAAAAGAGTTATTTCATGGTCTGCACACATCATCTTGAATGACGCTAGCTACTGTAATCCCACCTAATCCCACTCAGTGCTCACCAAGACCGTAAAAGAGTTATTTCATGGTCTGCACACATCATCTTGAATGACGCTTGTAGTTGTACATGCACATAAAATTTGTATTTATAAAATTGTCTCGCATATCTTTCAGTTCACAATTTAACCCACAACACAAAACACCAAACCCAAGCCAAAATATATATAGTACTTAAATGCCATGATTACAAAATAAGAACCCAACTATTTTAGCCAATTAAATGAAAAAATAAAAAAAAAAAATAAAAAAAAAAAAAATAAAAATAAAAAAAATTAAAAAAATTAAAAAATAAAAATATTATTATATATTATATATTTTTATGAAGTAAATTTTGTAAAACGCAATTTAATTTTTGGTCCAACACCAAATAATTAATGGTCAACATGTTTATAGAATATGAGATACCTGAATTGAACATACGAATGTTATATCTTCAAAGCCTAGAGGAAACCAAAATGAAGATAAGTAAAAATACCAAACAAATTGAGAATAAAATAGTCTAAACTTATTGATTTGAGGCTTCTACGAGTGAGTTTTGTGTGGTTTTAGTCTAAACTTGTATTTTTAATCTAATGTGACTAATATTTTAATATTTTAATAAGGTATAAGAAAAAAACATTAAGAAATTTAGTTAATATAATAAATGATTCAATTACCATAATAAATGAGTCATAGAAATTATGAGACTCCCAACTTTAAACCAACTTAGATTTGTCTTAACTTTGGATCTATCAAGCGTTGAGAGGGAACACATCTCTCGAGGTGCAAACATTTCCTCAAGTTCTACACTCAAAAAATAGGTTTCCACATTGAGGGATTCTATCCCTCTCTGCGCTTGATATATCCAGAGTTAAGATGGATCTACATCGATGATTTAATACAAAGGTTTTAAAATCTTAATATACATATGGGTTATAGTGTTTTTAACCTTAAACATGCGGTTCGTTGAATCCTTCATGATTCACAACCTTGACATTAATATTATAATTTAATATATAGGTTTTAAAAACTCAATACACACATAGGTTATAGTGTTTTTACCTGAAACATGTGGTTCGTTGAATTCTTCATGGATCACAACCATTACCCTAAAATTATAAGTTAATATAAGGATTTTAAAAACTCAATACACTCCCCGATCGGGGTGCGAGCCATGTTAGAGAGTATTGTGGGATTTGGGCCATAGTAATGGTCATTATGTTCATAAAGGAAGGGGGTGGCGTGGCCACCCCCACACATGTAAAATCATGCAAGGAACATCGAGGAATTATTACAAGTGAAGGTGGAGGCATTTGATTGCGATTGGCGTTGAAGGTGTTGTGGTTATAGTAGGTGGAGATAAGCCGAGAGGAAATTGCAGGATACTCCTTACAGGTAATTCAGGGCGGAGGAGGTGGATTGCATTCCCAGCGGGAGGTGAGCTCAAGACCCTAGTCCAGGCTCGTGTTCATGCATCCTCTTCTCTCGGCATCTGCTGCAACAAGTATGTCTAGGTTGGACCATTCCTTCACATAATGTCCTTGATGATGTGCATTTGTCTCAATTGGTTATGGATTGTGGGTGTTGGTGTCCTTGTCTAGATACGGGATGAATTTGGCCACACAATGGTTTTTTGTCATTTCGGTCCCTTCACAACTACCCATCTTGAGGATTGGTCGAATTATGGTTGCCCCTTTGTCTAAATCCTCATGCCCCCTCTTCCCTAGGGTAGGGGGTCTAGAATTGTTTGTGTTTTTGTTTCTACTATAACTTAGAGCCGGGGCATGGGGGGTCTTTGGAGCACTAGGGAGGATTTGGGTATCACCATCCACAATCTCTTTGCTTTACATAAAGTTGAAACAAATCTAACGAACCCAGGGTCTATGGGTAGCCGATATGCCTGGGAGATGGACTGTAGCCAGAAAGGGATAAGGTTGTTTTTGCCAGTCATGCATGCAATCTTGTGATTGTCATAGTACAAGAGAGGCCATGGGTCAGGGTCATAATCTACATGGTTGGGTTGTTAGTGTCCTTGAGTCAAGTCAGGAGGGGATTTTATGGACCTGGCCGTACAAAAATTAATATGGCCATACAAAAATTTGGAGGATTTCATCACCTCCAAAGCCATCCCACGTTCTCCTCCAAACATGGGCCTGTGGCTCTTAGTCCCTCTTCACTAAAGTAATCAGGCAAACCCTTAACAAAAATTTGAGTGTATGTATGGTGAGGTTGTTGTCTCTACATAGTAGTGGTTCGGGTTTAGGTCGGGGGCATGGTTGTGCTCAGTCTAGACCCACCAGGGATCGTGATCATGAGAGCTTTCAGCGTCTGAGCAATTTGGCAGCTAATGCATATGGAATAGGCATCCATTCACGACCTCGCTAAGCCATTAGTGAATGGGAGGTAGATATTCATGCTCGGATGGATCCCAACAAGCAAGATATTCTGGATGATTTCAAAGACATTATCCTAGACCCGGGTGACACGTAGGGAAAACGCTATATGTTCCTACAAACTCTTTACATATACTTAATGTTGGGAAAAACATTGATGTTGCCTCTTACAGGTAGCCCAGGATCCTCAGAGGAGATGCAAAATATCCACAAAGAACTTCAATTGATTCAATGTCAAATTTAGTAGCAGAATGCTCATATGGCTGGTATCAAGAGGCAAATTCTGTGCATACCACCGACATAATAACCTGAATTTAGTGTTAAAGATTCAGTTGCAATTGAGTCTTCTGATGATTAAACTTTCTTAGATGCATAGTTTGGTTTTTGTGGTTATCTTATCTAGGCTTATAAATATTATAGGCTATAAAGATAATTATGCTCATTTAAATTTGTTGGAAAATCTTAGATAGTTTCGGTTTTGGATGGGCTATAATGCAACGAGATGGTCAATAGGTCTAGTTTCCCTATGGGCAGGTTGAGACCATCTCAGCACAGAGGTAATGTCTACTACAATTTTAAGTAATAGAAAGGTACCACCCAAATTTACAAAAAAAAAAAAAAAACTCAATGCACATATAGCTCATAGTTTTTTTACCTGAAATATGTGGTTGAAGTACAAGTTCTAAAACATGCAGCTAATGTACGAGTCTATCAAACTTGTCCCTCCATGACATGCCTCCAAACTTGTCTAAATACTTGGTTTAATTTTTTTAATTACATAGTTGATATTTAAAATCAAATTCATTTTGTTTAATAAAAGTAAAATTCATTGAAATTTTGTCTTTAAATGTGTTACATTAAAGAAGAATACCATGGGAAAAACTATGGGTTATCAAAACCATATGTGGGTTGTCAAAACTTGGAGTCCAATGGTAAAAGAAGAATATCATGGGAGAAACTGTGGGTTGTCAAAACCATGAGAAAAAAACCAAGGGTCGTGAAAAGTTGGATTTGTATAGTTTAATTTATTTAACTTATGATTATATAGTTAAAATTATAATATTAAATATGATACATTAAGGAAGAATACCATGGAAAAACCCAGAGTCCCATAATTTAATCTATTAACTTTATAATTATAATTATTAATTTCAATTATTTTTATTTTTATTTTTTTTATTTGTGCTTTTTATTTAAACTATGGGTTATCAATACCATAAGTGGGTTGTCAAAACTTGGAGTCTCATAGTTAAAGAAGAATACCATGGAAGAAATGGTAGGTTGTCAAACCATGATGAAAATCATGGTTGTGAAAAGTTTGATTTCTTTAGTTTAACTTATTTAACTTCATGATTATATAGTTAAAATTGTGATTATTAAATAGGCTATATTAAAAAAGAATACCATGGAAAAAGTTGGAATCTCATAATTTATTTATCTAATTTATAATTATAAGTTAAATTATAATTACTTATTTATTTATTTATTTATAATTTTAAATTATGCAATAATTGTATCTTTATTTTTCTTAGTTTTTTATTTTTATTTTTATTTTTTATGTAATTTGACCAAAAAATGTTTACTTAACATAAAAGGATAAAACAACACACCATCTCTTACGCACTGAACTAGAAAGCGTCCCTTAACGCAATTACTCCCCAAATTGAAATTGCGGTCCAGGTACAGACTTAATCAAAATCCTAATCAATTTTGTAAAAAAAACAAACAAACTGGGAATTAGAAACCATGTGCTCAAAACTAATGGCTAAAAGCATGAGCCATATCCATTGGCTGGTTTTTTCAAACACATCGGGTTATTTTCCTTTAAAACACCTACAATTTTATTCACCTCCTTTCATAGGAAGATGATAGGCATATGACGGTGTTTAATTCTCACCTAATGTCATGATCATGACGCTTTGGTAAAGGTGCTATCTTATTTCTAGTGTTATTGTGACTTGTTATAGACACGCCTAAAATAATTCTTTTTTCTTTCTAATTTTCGGTGCAAAGTCATTTCCATTCTTCGTATCTCTATTATTTTGAGTATAATTCCCATGGTTTACAACTACTACAATACAATATTAGAAAATTCACTATGGTCATTGATTGTTTATCCTACTAAAAAAATAAGTTTAGCCGCCTTAAAATGGTGACAAAATATTTATCTAAACTTTTCACTCATATTTAAATGTCAAAATAGGTTAGAGCCAATTTCTCAAAATTATGAATATTGTTATCACAAAATATATCATATTAGTTGAAATCCCTCACAAAGTGTATAGAATTGTGGAACATTAGAAGGTTTGCCTCTATCACGAGCAACAACTTCCCTTGATTTAATAAAAGACAAATCCAACATAAAGGAGACTTCCTTAATAGGACTTAAGGTTCCTAAGGCAAGATACAATCAATTCTAAGTTTTCCTAAGTAGCTACTCACTTCACCACCAATGAAATATATTAAACAAGTTATGAAATAGGTGGTCACTCAAGCTAAATTCTAGATTTGAGTTTAATGTGATTTTAAGTCTATTTAGAGGCAATCAATTCTAAGTTCTCCTATGTAGCTACTCACTTCACCGCCAATGAAATATATTAAACGAGTTATGAAATAGGTGGTCACTCAAGCTAAATTCTAGATTTGAGTTTAATGTGATTTTAAGTCTATTTAGAGGATTGATCAAATTATTATCAAATGCAAAATTATCTCCAAACAATGCAAATATGAAAATTCCTAATGGTTGTAAAACTTACAATTTAGGTGAAAATTATAGTAGAAAACATATTACAACAGTAATATATTTTAGCCCCTTGAATATGTTATAAAATAGTAAAGTTTGGGGCTAAACAATGGATAGATATAGTGTTTATCCAACTTGTAAAATGTGAAAATTAAGAGGCGTGTAGCAACAAAGAATACGAAGACATCCAACCCTAATATGTTTGTAATATAAATTAGTAATATTATTTATGCTAATACAATGATTTTTTTGGATATAGAACATATACAAAACAAAAACATCTAGGGTTTGTTATGGATGAAAATGTATATATGTGGTAAAAAACCCTAAGTTTGCTCTAAAACATAAATAAAATTTAGATATATAAAATTATGATTGACTAATAAAATTTGGATGTATAAAATTATGGTTGACTAGAAATAAAACCACTTCCTGCCATTGTAATAGGGCATATGGGGTCAACTAAAAACTCTTTTGATATGATGTAAGTACATGTAGGGTGATATCTCCGATTGTCCACTACAAACACTAGAATATTCCGATATTGCCTTATAATCTTCAAGATAATTTAAGTGAAGATACTTCACTAGTACTCTTCCAAGACCTTTGAAGAAGTGGTTTGTTCAAGAAAAATATGAAGAGAATGCACGCTATAATTAGAAAAGTACAATCATGATTGTCCACTACAAACACTAGAAGATCCCCCTATTGCCTTATAATCTTCAAGATAATTTAAGTGAAGGTACTCCACTAGTACTCTTCCAAGACCTTTGACGAAGTGGCCTTTTCAAGAAAAATATGAAGAGAATGCACCACTATAATTAGAAAAGTACAATCACACTTATCATTGGCAAAAAAAAATCAATAGTATTAAGTGAGACAACCTATTTAAAAAATTGTTGCATCTTCAAAACCATAGCCATGAGCATCAATGAAATTTGGAATGCAAAAGTAGAGCAAAAAAGGTAAAAGTAGACATGTGATTGATCCATAAACTACCGTGGATATTCTACTCGACAATTTGTCTCAATGAATTTGATAATATTATATTAAAAATTTGGAATTCTACACTATTACATTTTTATTAGATTTCTGGATCCATATATTTAATGTTAATAGTTCATGCATGCAAATGGAAAATTATGAAGAAATACAGAATGGAAAAATAAAATCTCACATAGATATAACAAAACATATGCTTTGGGAAATCCTTTTGGGAGAAAACCCAGTTGGAAGGTGAGGTTGCTTTGCTCTCTTTCTCTGTACATAAATATGGCTGCAAGTATAAAGAAGTATGGCTTGTGGCCTTGGGCTGCTACAATGCACAACTCATCTATGTGTTCTCTAACTACTATCTCTCTTGGCTATTTTTGCTCAACTATGGAATAAATGCACTCAAAAGAATAGAATCCATTTTCCTCTTAGTGGCCAGTTATAACACAACCCGATAGCCTAATAGTGATTAGGCTTGACTATATCAACTCTTAATCAAAGTTGCAATATTGGATTTTCTAGAGTCTCCTACATCATAATCAAGTTGCTAGTCCCTTTTTTCATGAATAATGGGGGTTGACATGGCATCCTCTCAAACCATGGTGGTGAAAATAGGAAGGTCAACTTATGAGTGACATAACTTCCGCATACAAAGTTTGATGAACATGTTTTTTGCGCCATTGGAAAGATATTTGTGGGTAGAATATCACGAAAAGGTGCTATGCTAAAGTAGTAAAGTTTTACCCCAAAAAGACATCATTTGATTCCTCAAAATGCTCTTGGAAGGTTTCATACCTCATTTTTCCAAACTGGGCCCTGCCTATAAAATTGGTCCTATGAGTTGATTCCTCTACTTTTTCCACTATAAAAACATTGAAGTGGATGAAAAAAAATATAATGATCCAATATGGATTAGTGATCGTTCTCACAAGTCCTAACAATCATTACAAATAATAAGTGTGTATCTTATTTATATGAGAGATCTAACACACTTCTTAATAAAATAATATTTTTTTTCCTAGCAAAAACCCCAAAAAATCTAAAAATGTCTTTATCTCTTTACAAGCCCTAGAGATAAGACCATATGACATCAAATATCCATAATAAAAGAGTGGATGAGTTAAAATACCCCCAACGATGTTCCCAAAATGAAGTAAGAGTACTTGAATGTTATGACATCCTCCATAAATGCACGTTCAAAGTCACAAGTGTGACATGTGGTCTCCCAAGAGTAGATGGATCATGCAAATGACGTCCAAAAGGCATGTGTAGGGGATCCAAAGTGAAACGTTCTCTCCAAATGGTGCAACATTTGATCCTCCAAGTGCAACATCCTCCTTAAAAGGTGGCACCTCCTCTACCAAGGTATGTGATGACCTCAAAAGTAGCCCAATGTCATCCAAAACAAGTGGGAAATCCTCCTTCGAGTTATGTAGCCTCTCAATGCTCTCCAAAGGTACAAAACTCAATCCAAATAATATCCATGTTATGCACATTATCCAAAGTGAAAGTGATCCAAATGTAGACATCAATATAGAGGCATGTGCACAAGTCCAATGCAACATAAAAGGGAGTCATGTCAAATTTAAATGCAATTAGGTCGATCACATTGAGAATCATCTTCTAACTTCACAATTTAACTAATAAAATTCATATAATTTTCCAAGTCTAGGTATGGTGGGGGCATCATTAACCCTCATTACATGTGTCAACACCCAAGAAGAGAAGTAGTTCTTGAGAAAACCTATCAAGAAGTTGGTGTAGTGATAGATGGTATGGTTTTATGGTTTTGGGATTTACCGTCATGAATTGTATTACATAGTTATGTTACATTGTTTAAGATATTCGATCACACGAATGCCTTTGTTGAGGAAGCGCTTACGCATTGAGTTACCCTTTGCTTGCCATTTTTTCTTACTAATCGTTTATGTGCCATTTTTCTTTTTCTTTTTTCCCTTGTTTTTTCTTAACTCCATTTCATTGAATCCCCTTTTTTATGTATATGCATTTCATCACAAGAGACTTGGGATAATTTTACTTAGTCTCATTTAGCTATGCATTTCAATGCATAGGACTTGAGGTAATGGCCTCATTGTCAGGGGGCATTACTCAAACTTTGCTTTCACTTTGACATTTCCTTAATATCTCTTTCAATTTCTTTTCGCCTTTTTGACATTTACATCTTTCTCTTTCCTTCTTTGTTTTTAAATTTAATTGCATCACCCTCAAGCTTTCACTCCTCCTCATTGAACTATTTAGCATGGACCTTTGGATGCTATAGTTTTGGGAGATAACTTCATGAAGTATGTTGTATGGTCATGCTAGGTTGCTTAAGATATTTGTTTTCATGGGTGCCTTTGTTGAGGGAATGATTAGGCATTGAGTTTCCATTTCCTCGACGTTGTTTATTACTACCCATTTACTTGCCTTTTTTTCTTCTTTTTGTCTTTGTTTTTGTTTTTTGTTGTTGTTGTCCTTTTTTTTTTTCAATGAGTCCCCATTTTTATGTATATGCATTTCATTACATAGGACTTGGAGTAATGGCCTCATAGCAAGGGGGCATTGCTCAAGATTTTGTTTGGCTTTTGACATTTCCTTACTATCTCTTCAATTTTATTTTTTCATTTTGACTTTCACATATTGCAGTGTTCCTTTCTTTTACTTAGATGCATCAACCTCGAGCTTATAGGTCCTCATGGAACTATGAAGTATGAACCTTTTTGTGACATATGACAACCAATCATGACAAGGATAATGGAAATTATGAAAGATTGAAAATGTTAAGTATGGATTGGGATATGGGTATGCTACATCTTTCAAAGCCCCTAGTAGTACAACTCAACCCAAGAGTGGCAACACTTATCTAGAAGATGATGATGACCATCAAGGTGAAACATGGCAAAATTCACAAATTTAGGAAATCGTGATCCATTATCTATTGACTCAACCAATTATCACTACTTCATGTATAATACATAAGACAAGATAACTTAAGTTTATAAGGCTGGGCACCTTAGGCCGATGCAAATAGAAACCACCTGAAGACAATTTTTGGCGAACTCTTGAAACGAAAATGGCGAGGGTTTCTGCTCAGGTCGACAGATCATTTACTCTTCCCAACGATCTGGGACACAAGTACTGATATAGGAGGGAAGCTCATAATCCCCACAACAGGTTGGAGAAGGGAGCTACAGCTGATGGGAAACGGCACGACTGTCGAAAACCCCAGTAGATTGTTTCTTCCCTAGATCTGCATTATGGCTCAAAAAAAAGCCAGAAACCATCTGAATGAATCATCCAGCACGCTGATCTAGCGCCGCAATGGTCAGATCTAGAAGCATATGCCAGATCTGGGCTGCCTCCCTGCAGATTTGTGGATATAGAGGAAAAATATAAATATGGGTTACTTGAAAAGTCGAACGGATGGATGAAGTTAGGGCAAAGAAAATATGCAATGAAGGTCTGGGCCCAGAAGACAGATCCCTAGGGCGGAGAGGAGCTTGAGAGGTGAAGGAAATGGTTACTTCGGATCCCAACCTACACAGTGAGGGATGCATAGACACGGATCCCTGTATCATAAAGACTGATCTTTGTATTATGAAGGTTGAGTGGACCTCCAAAGGACCACAGTTGCCTCTACTCACGGGGATAACTTACAAAATCATAAATCTAGAGCGAAAAACCATAGTTACCTCCTTTGGTTGGACTGATATCCCCAAACCAGAGATCCTCACTGCAGATCTGGACCCGAGGAGGAAATTACCGACAAAAGGCCCACGCTTTTGGGGTTTTCCTCTGCCTAAAGGCGGGGGTTTTCCACAATAGGCAAAATGGGGCGCCATCAAGAAGATTCACGGAGCAACGACAGTTGCAATCCTTTGGAGGAGGGTAGAGCAACATACAAGGCGTCATGCTAAGGATCACCTTGGGCCAGTATATGATGATCACTGGTGGGAAGCGCGAGTCCACAAACTAAGCAACCCAGATCAACAGAAATATGCATCGATTGAGCATGAACGCCATCAAGAGGCAAACACCCCAACATTGGATCTTGAAGCCTCTGTATCCGAAATGCTCGAAGGTAAACAAAGTACCCTCTTTATCAGATCTATGGAAGGAAACACAATATGCATCAAAATAGGGAGTTGGGAGGAGATAGAAACACTCAAACAGAGGATACAAGAAAGGATGGGTATTACAACTTGCAAACAACTTCTGATCCACGCAGGAAAAGTATTGCAAGAGGAGCACAAGCTAAAAGAATATGACATAGGCAACGACTCAACTATCTACCTCAACACAAGACTTTGTGGGGGATGCTCTGGCACAAGCTCAAAAGGACCTATTTCCTTCAAATACGTAGTAAAAGAGAAGATGGGACCTCAAACGCAAACAAAACAACAAGCTATGACTCTCAATGCCTACATCGTTGAGCAGACAACTCAGAACCTGACATTATCAATTGTTATACCTGAGGTAAATGAAATACATGATGATTATTTATCTAAAGCAGTGATATGCAAGTTTAATGGGTTTTGACCCAAACCAGAAGCCCTTAGTCAATGTATTTACTCCATATGGACAAAAAATTGTGATATCCACCTCTGCTCAAAAGGATTTTTTATTGTCAAATTCTACTTAGTCAATGACAAGGAATATGCATTGAACGAGGGACTATGGTTCTGGGTTAATGCTGGCCTTTTTATGACATCTTGGTTTCCAGAATTTGGCCCAAACACCATGGTGGTTTCCAAAATGCATGTGTGGGTAAAACTATACAACCTACCTTTGCACTTTTGGCACATCAAAGTATTAGCAGGCATCAACAATGCTTTGGGGAAATTCTTAAAAGTAGACAGTGAGAGTCTTTGCAAGGACATATACACTTTTTCCAGGATCTATGTGGAGGTTGATCTCAGTCAAGGCTTACTAGACCACATCCTCTTACTCCACAACGAAAAGCAATGGTCCCAGTGACTTGATTATGAAAACGCTGCATTCAGATGCCGTATTTCTCATCAAACCGGTCACTTACAAAGCGCGTGCCCACAGAATAAAAAAGACATGAAAAGAAGACAATCACCAAAGCCGAAAGGATGGCAGTTTTCAGCCACACCGATAGATGACATAGAAGAGGAAGAAAACACAAAAAGTACCACAAACAACATATTCCAAGAATCAAAATACCTAGGAAATAACCCATAACCCAACGAACAAATCACCCTACACAACTCACAAAATGATCAAAATCAGAATTGCTCCGAATTAGTTCCAAAGACAACCATTCCACAGCAGCAAAGTGAGAAACTCATACCAAGGCAAGAAATTGGTGGCAGCAAGCGAGCACACTCTACAGAAAGTTCAGATTCTGACAAAGAAACCCCAGCTACTACCAATGAAGTACAAATGTCTATTGTAACATCCACTCCAACAATGGAGGTTGGCGGAAAGTGGAAAAGAAAGAAAGGTAGGAAAGCATAGGTAGCCATTAATTTATTTATTTTTTGATCCTGTTGTACCAAGACAAGTTTTTATAAAAGCATATGTTGTTACAACATCTAAAACATGTAATTTTGCTCAATATGAATAAAATTAGGATTTTTCCATCGGAAAAATACATAAGACATTAACATTTAATATGAAATAATTTAGAAATGGATCTCATGGATGTCAAGCACTATAATCATCAATGTAACATGAGAAAAATGTGGGAAGCATCATTCGTCAACTTTTTATGCATAACAATGGATGTCATTTGTGGAACTAATGTATGTGATCAGAATTGCAAGAGAAAAATCTTCTCTAGATAATCCTAGATGTCAAGGGGTGACAAAGACAAGCAAGGTTGACCTTAAAATTGTGAATATATAAGTAGAGCCGACCTTAAACTTTTTTAGTTTATGATAATGGCTACTTTTCTTATCCTTTTTAGTCCTAAAGTGCCACATATTCATGTCAAGCAAGGTGATTCTCCTCATGTTTCTCGGTTTGACCTAAACCAAGTGAATCATCACTTGATTTGGGTGTTGAAGAAGACCATGTGTATCTTTCACGTCAGCCTAAAAATGATTTGTCATAGATGATAAAAGGGTAGAGTAAGTCCCTTTTGTTGAGCATTTACCTCCCCTTCCAAAATAAAACACGATTTTATACAAAGAATCACAAGGTAATTCAAAAGCTAATTTGAAAACAAATCAAATATAAGGGTGTCACTCCCTATTCAACTCTGAAATCATCCATCATGAAAACATCCTGAATGAGGTTAATATTAGACTTCAAAACAATTGAATAGGGGATTGAACCAACAAAAGTTCTTCATAAATCAAGGCAGAATTTGTTGGTTTAAAACCCCCTTTCTCTAGCTTAAAAGAATGGGAACTATGGATGGGTATCCAAGAATAGAATTACATTTCACCCAACAGTTGATATAAAAAGGACATAAATTATTCAAAGATGAACCTTACATGACAATTTAATTATACAACCTATCTTCTCCTAACTCTGTGTACTTGCATGTTGCACCTGAAATAGATTCCATGAAAGGAAGCTTTTCAATTTCAAAAATGAAATTATAGTATTGTATGTCCCCTTAGTTTTTATTTTGAATTTTCTCAAAACCAAAGTGTGTGAGGTTGATCTACAATTTCCGCAAAGCTCCTTTATTCATAGCCATTTCAGATTTGTCTTTATAGATCTCAACCTCACAAGTTTCATGACCAAAACCTTTTACAAATTTCTCCTCTTTAACTGGCGCTAATCATAATTAAAGCACTTAAGAACAATGACTATTCCCCCTTCCAAATCAACAAGGCGTTCCAAGCAGCCCAGTACCCTCCCTCAAATCAAACTCTGACCCTCCCTCCTCGAGATTTGGTTTCTCTTTTGTGACCTCTGTGGTAATTACAACACTAATTTCGACCTCCAATAACAGTGATTACAAACCCTAATTATGGCCTTATTTGAGTAATATAGTTCAATGAATTTGGAGCTGATATATTGACATAATTTGGCTAATATTTCACTAAAGGTAGTTTGGATTTGTTGGAATATTTTGATGTAACTTTGACGAACAAAATATCTCTCTCAGAAGGAAAGAATTTTGGGTTTTCCCCTTGTGGGTTTTTCCCTGGCTGTGAGCCTAATCCTAGTGTCTCTTGTCTCTTGTTTATTGTTTATTGTCTACTGTGATCTCTATCTATTGCTCTTGTTGAATAATTAATGGTTGAAGTTTTTCATGTATAACTACTTTTTTATTAATTTATAAAGAAGGAATTGTTTGCATCAATAAAAGTAGTTATCACCAATCACATCTCTAAAATATTAGCCCATAATAACATTAAAACTTTTTTCAAACCCTACAATACTTTCAAACAATTATTCTAATCTCCCAAAGATCAATTGGATCCATTGTCGATCTGTAGGGTTTATAAAATCTCATGCTCGTGCATAAATTCTTATATAGGGAAAAGTTGTAAATTTGTAAAAGGCCAACTAAATATATGTATAGTTGATACTACTCATAATCATTTTTCAAAATATGCCCTTGCTAAGCACTGTTGGGTTGTGTTATATTCTTTCTTCGACTAGATTCCCTAGTTAACCAGAGGGTTAGAGTGGGGCAGCAACCCTCCCTATCTAGGGAGTTTGAGGGGGCAGGTAGCCCCCCTCTACGGGGTCCGGGGCAATGCCCCGGGGAAATTTTTTTTGGACCCTATATTAGGTGGGGCGAACCTATCTATGGTTTTGTGCATGGATTTCGTAAGTGGTTTTGGGTGCGATGGTTTTCGGTCCATGGTATTGGATGCTTCAACATGTATATATATGTATTGTAACATTGAAAGAAACATAATGAAAAATCAATCTGGTAGTCCCGGTTTCGGAATCCAGGGGAAAATCTCTGTGTAGATGTGTTTTATGTGTTATGCTCTCGCATTGTTTATTTTTTTTCTTAGAATTTTTATGTAGGTAATTTTTGTACGGGGTTAAAACCTACAAGCACTCCTATAATTCTAAGCACCTTATATGCTTTGACCAAGCAAAAATCATTGCATGTGCTCCCTTTTCACTTGATAATTCGTGAAGCCCTCAAAATCGAAAAGCACACAAATAACTTTAATAAAAAATATGGTTACAAGTTAAGCCAATATTCGAATCCTCTCATTCAAAGCCTTAATCATTGATCTTCCCCTCCTAACCCCCACCTCTTTATTTTCTAATTATTTTCTTAATTGATTCCTTCACCCCCCACCCCCACACTTACAGATTTGATGTTTTTCAACATTTCTTTCCTTCCTTATGGTTATCTTGTTCTTATGTACTTATTTTTCTTATTTATTTTAACCCCCCTAATCCCTTAATATTTTCTCCCTCATATTTTATCTTCTCACATACCTTCCTTCTTAATTCTTTTTAAATTTCCTTTCATCAAGTGCGATAACATAATCATTATATATATTATTGTGATAAAGGAAACTGTTCCCTCTGCAGACATAGGCAACCCCTCTAGCCCTAGAGTGGGTCTAGTCAAAACAAAGACAAAACAACAATCGATTCCCTTAAATAGTCATCGTTAGAGGCCTACCTCAAACCAATGGTTGATGGATTTTCCATTGAGCTGCTCCAGCTTCTGTTTCTTTCTCCTCAGCGAGCAATCAACCTGAAACATCACAGGAAAACAACAGAGCACTTAACCGAGAACAACAATGATCTATTTACTTATAAAGTCAAGAAATCATAAGATATCGAGTAAATTGTGCACAAGATATAGGAAATCATCATTGATTGTATTAAAATTAATCAAGAGCAAAGCTTACAACCAAGTCTTGATGTCGCAAGCCTTCTCAGAGGGTCCAACCAGTATTGTTTCTTCAAGCATTCACTCTCGAGAATGGGTATCCCAAATAGATGATATCTCTCTCTCACTCACAAGCTCTAATACAAGGTTAAGGCACTCCACAACCTCTTACTAAACTATTAGCAATCCCACAATTGTCACACTCACACCAAAGCTATCTACTTAGTTTCAAAGCAAACTCAAAATAACTAGCTAGCACTGCAGAACTAAAGAACTAGCAGATCATAGCAATGGTGAGTGATTTTGTAGGAGAAGGAGTCTCCACAAAATGAGGGGGAGGGAGATTATCTTCAAGGGATGTTGCACAAGAGGCAGAACCACCATCCCAGAGGAGGAAAATCGACCCAAACTAACCCAACAACCAGCTCTAGAAACACCCAAAAGGCTGATTGTTTGAACAAATTCGCCAAATTTGGGTCATCGCAAGTCATGAACTAAGGATCAGTGACGACATCGCAAGGAGGCAATGCGTTAAGATGAATTGTCATGGTAAATAGCTAGGATCTTAGCGCCGAGCCCTAAAATGGCACCGTCATGGGAAACATGTGTACACCTATGACGATGTCATGATGAGACTGTTCATGACAAGGGATCGTCACACGTTTTAATGTCTTAGTAGTGACGATGCAGAAATTTAGGAAAAAGGGTCAGTTCTTCAGCATCAGAGAGCACTTGTTTAATCTTTTTGCATAAGTGGGAAGATATGGACATGTGTATTTGATACATGACACAACAGAGGGACTGAGATGAGGATAGTGACAAATTACTATGCAACAAATGCCCCCTAAAGCATGAAGCCCGAGAGAGTGGGAGGGATGAAATTCTTTACAAAACCATGACTGAACTGGGATACCACCTTGAAGAACTTGTAGATGCAAGTACAATTGATATATCTGATAGTGAAATACATGTAGTGTAGGCATGGGCGCAACCATCCAAAAGACATATGAAACTTGGTCGGTGGTATGGATGCAGCCACCCAGTTTATAAGACCATATATAATGACAAAGGTATGGTTGCAGCCATCCAATCAAAGAGTCATGTATGTAATCACGAACCAATCTACGCAGCCCGAACAAATGTAAGCTTATTCCGGGGTCTTAAAACCCTAACCGATCTTAGTACAAATTCTAGCATGCGAACAAATGTGCTGAAGTTGAGAATGATAGAAAGTCGCTTGATTACCGGTCAATAATGAAAACCGTTAAAAAGCGTGAGAGAATCCACCAATAATGCCAATGGCTCTCAAGGTACTGCCAGTACAATCCACTAAGTGTGAAAAATGGGTTGAAGGCGAACACTCGTGGAATCACCCAATCGAAGACCAATGATGAAAATCTGTCGTTAGGCGCGAAGAACTTTCCATTGAGGCATGCAAGCTCCAAGGTACCGAAAGAGATCTCTAGATCAATCTCCTGGATAATGAGTTGGTGTTGACAGGAGATGATCGGTCGCAGGAGGGCCATAATGTTCCCCCCATCAACGACAAGAGATAAGGAACAAGTGGTAGATGGTGAAACAGAGCATCAGAGGAGGAGGTAAGGGTGTGAACTGCAGAAGGATTATACTCTTGAACATATCGGCGACACGACTCCGAAATGCAGCAACATTTTAGTACCAAGGGATCGGAGGTCTGACGAAGACAACATGGATCAAATGGAATGAGGCAAAATGGCAACCCAAAACCCGGAAGGCCAATGGCAATGTGAAGATATCCCAACTCGACGAGAAGCAAAAGTGTCGATGTTCAAGAGTGACTAGTTGTCGTAGGTAACCGATGATGACTTCCAAATTTTTCCCCACCATTGCTTGCGAGTACCCCAGTTATTTTTGAAAAACAAGCTTGAAGGGGATATCATATGCTTGTGATATAAGTTCGACCTTTAGACAAATCCAACCTAGTGATAGTTTAACAAGCCCTAGGGAGGAGAAGCTTGAGTCTCGTCATGGTGACGAGTCCAATGTCGTCAGGGTTTAACAAGTCCGACACAGGTAAAAATCAGAGTCTTTTTCATGTTTAGAGAGTTTGAAAAAGACATGGAAAAGAAAACTCCAGGGGGTCCTTTTTCGTAAATTTGTGTCCCTCGAGTCTGAAAAAGTAGAAAATAATGCCCGAGAGAACCGCTTGACCATTACAGTCAAGGATTAATTTTCATAATTAGTGGCTCCGATACGAAAAAGTAAAAAAGTGATCAAAGGCACGTCGTTTCATAACCAATATCGAACTCAAAACGACAAAATTCCGGCGATCTTTTCATGTTTATACAGTTAGAAAAGAGTTGAAAGTGGACTGCCTTTTATTCCGTTTAACGAGTTAAAAGGGAAAACTCAGCAAGCTTTTCATCTTTTGTAAGTCGGAAAAGGGCTTAAAAAAGACTTGTAGAAAATATGGACCAAGCATGTATTAATCATTAAATGTATATGTTGTCCTTGTTTCTATACAGAAAAACCACAGTATAAGATCCATTCAACAAAAATGCACTATATATTTGGAAATTATGTTAAACCCTAAAACCACAGGAAAAACCCCAAAATATATCAAAGAACCCCAGGCCCTATAGTGTAAAACCCTAAAATTTGGAAAAAAATGTCTATAAAAGGGCTTATGGTAATTCATTTTCACATTTTCACTTTGAGTTTTTACCCTTGGTAATTTTTGTGTGCATACCTGTGCGATCTTCAGAGCTTGATTTCAGCACCGGTGACCTATCATTCCACCCGATGCTCCTACCAAGTAAGTACACCATCCTTGGCACTGCATTTTCATTGTTTTTAAGTTCAATTTCATGTTCTATAGGTGGATTTCGGCGAATTTTTTGTTTCAAATTCGCTCCTCGGTCGTCGCGGAAATCCCTCACGGGTTAGCGATGACCGAGCATATTAACACACACCACCATTAGGGTCATTGTTAGAGACAAGTGTATTGTCACAACGATTGAGGAAAAAATGAACTATGATTTTGAGCCATCGCTACTGTTTGAAAAACAGTCGTGACGGCACCGTAAAGTTTGAATTTTTTATAAATCGCACATTTTAGCGCATAAAAATGATTCTAATTACATTTTTTCTTCAATGTAGAGAAATAATGGCATTTGTATGGCAAGAGAGAACCCACGACGTCGATGACGAATGGGCAATGAATGACCCTGAGTGCAGAAGAGCCCTGCGTGACTGCGGATTATTGAAATTCTTCCTTACACCACACCTTCGGGCACAGCCAGACTTGCTCGAGCTACTGATCCGTTCCTGGAACCCGATAGAGGGCAAGTTCGTCATCCGTGGTCAGGACATCGAGTTTGACGCGACGGACATATATTTCTTGATAGTTTTGTCTCGTCATGGTGAGAGACCAATCATGGAGGGTGTACAGGCTACTAGCGAGACTCTTGATATGTTGATAGAGTGGGTGTGCCCAACAGCGCACAAATCATCCACTAGCGGGAAATTGCAGATCTCGACAATGGGGGATTTGACCCTTCGTTCAATATTGTTTATGGTTAAGGGAGCAGTGAGCTCTCAAGCACAGCATGAGGCAACAAAGACCCAATTGCGGTTGGCCCTCGACTTCCTCACTCCAACCATGTACAACTGGGCCAACGCAGTGTCTCTAAGCATGAAGAGGCAACTGACTAAGTGCCGACGGGGGGAGACCAAACAGTTTGGATATGGATCCATTCTGATACAACTCATGTTGGAGCGGGTACCATCACTTCAGCTACAGGATATGGACTTGTATGTGCCAGGACTGCGAGAGACTCACATCACCCGATGGGCACACGTGATGCCACGAGGAGGTGGTTGTCGGCCAGTATCATGGGGAGTATTGTTTCGGGAGTGGTTGGATCGTCAAAAGATCAACGTAGAGGATTGTCCTTACATGGGCACAAACTTCTAAGGAGATCTTGACATGCTGCTCCCACCTAGCGAGTAGTGGGACGAGGGAGGTAAAACACCACACTATTTATGTGTTTTGTTTTTTATAATTTTTTCTTTATTTTCACATGCATATGTCTTAATTGTCGTTTCTATGTTATTTGCAGATGTGGGACCGAAGAGACCCGTGGTACTTGCTCCTGCGGCACGGAGGGAGGGCAATAGAGAGCTGGCTCTAGCTCATTCGGGCGGTAATGTGGAGGAGGAGATTGCCGAGAACCTCGAGGGCTTGACTGATGGGATCCCAGATTACAGGGGGATCAAGGAGGTCCCAGTGCAATATCAAAGACATACTGTCGGTGTGACACCTACGATGCACAGACTCTTGAGATGAGTAGTGCGGGCGGTGGTCTGCTATAGGGAGTAGAACCCACCATAGGAGACACCTAGGCTTACTTTCTTGCTACTTTTGAGAGACATGTGTCTCAGATGTATTATGAACATAGACTCTATTTTTTTTTTGACATACACACTTATTTTTTAGCACCTCGGTGTGCCACACAATATTTATATATGCTACCTATGGTTTATTACTGTGTCTAAATGCTCACGTATAATGTTTGATTATATATTGCATAAATGTATGTCTAATACATGATTTTCCAATGCATCAATTAATGTGTTTAATCATCTTGGAATGTATTGATATGTGATAAAATCAAAATTTCTTTCCAATATTTTGACACGTAAATACAACCTTAAAATCTGAGGATTTTTTACGGAATAATGCCCTTTAAGTTGGAGGACAACAAGTTGAGAATCCAGATTCACAACCAATGCACGAATATCGAGGTTAACAGCCTCATTCAATAATTCAATGACAAGGCCATATTCAGCGACATTGTTTGTGGTACAACCTAGACAAACACCTTGAAGGTCTACTAACTCACCGTGAGGATCGTAGATCACCCATGCCACGGAGGAAAGATTCCGGGTACTACGGCAGGCACCATCAGCGAAACCAATGTAAGGTGTACCAGACATTTGCACAAGAAGTAAAAAGACACAATAAGTGGCAATTATGCCTACACACCAAGCCACACATGCACACACACACACTGAAAACACACGTATGTACATAGCAGATGCACGAAGTTCATGCATAATATTTCTTAAGGTAAAGCCCTTTCCGAGGCTTATCTAGGGGATTCCCTCCGTAATCGATCAGCTCATAGGCCCCTTTTTGCAAAGCATGTTTCACAGTGTAAGGCCCATGCCACATAGGCTCGAATTTGCCTGTCCCCAGCTTATCATTTTCTTGATCATAGAGCAAGACTAGGTCTCCTTCAATGAAAGAACGAGGGGTAACAGTTTGGTCGAAGTGAGTTTTCACTCTCTTCTTTTGTACTTCAATGACTAAAGAGGCTAGTTGACAGGTCTCATCTAACCGCTCTAGGTAAAGAAGGTGTTCTTCTACCGGAGTAGTGTTTGGGAGCAATTCGACAGCTATTTTAAGAGAAGGGATCTCACATTCAATCGAGAGGGTAGCCTCCAGACCGTAAACCAGTTGAAACGAGGTGAATCTGATGACATCATTCACTGAAGTATGGTAGGCCCATAAGGCAGAAAACAACATCAAATGCTAGTTAGACCTGTGCATACCAATGGTATGCTGAAGCATTGTGACCAAAACCTTGTTGACAACTTCTACTTGGCCATTGGCCTGAGGATAATATGGCATCGAACTATCATGATGCAAGCCTAGCTAGGTTGTTAACTCAGTCATCATATAACCACAAAAATGAGAACCATGATCAGTGACAATAGCCCGAGGGACTCCAAATCGAGAAATTACATGATTGAATAAAAACTAAGCCCCTGTCTTACCATCATTAGATAATGTAGGCATCGCCTCAGCCCATTTCATAAAATAATTGACGACAACGATGATATACCCATGCCCCCGACCGAGCGAAGGTTACAGGTCATAAAATCAATGCCCCATTTGGCAAAAGGGCCAACGGTAATGACAGGGTGTAAAGGAGAGGGAGGCACACACATTTTCCGTTGGTAGATCTGGCACGCATGACAAGAGCAGAAGGCGAGAATGCAATCCTTAAAAATAGATGGCCAAAAATAACCAGTGCAGAGGATCTTTTGGGCAGTAGCATACCCAGACATATGACCACCACAGGCGCCAGAGTGGCAGTCATTCAAAACTTGTTCAGCTTCCTCAAACGTCAAACAACGGCGGAGAATAGAGTCAATGTCGAGACGGTGTAGGGTGTCCCCGATAATACAACAAGGCTGAGAATGATGGCGAATACATCGCTGAGCATCCTTGGACAAATCAGGACGAAAGGAGGACGTCTGAAGGTAGAAAACAATATCCCCGTACCAGGGATCGAGGGTTCTAATCAAGAACAGAGACTCGTCCAGAATATGGTCCTTTAACCGAGAGGGTGTAATAGCGGATGGTAACGAGCAGAGCAATTCAGCGAAAACGAGAGATTTCTTAGACTTGGCCGTAGTAAACTCCAAATCAAACTCTTGAAGGATGACAATCCATTTCAAGTATTTTCCCCCCAGCAACTGATGTGACAAGATGTATGTCATCGGGTTGTAGTTAGAAATCATCTTCGTTGTACGCAACAGTATATAATGACGGAAACGTTGGACAACATGAACGGCTTCCAACGCAAGCTTCTCAACATAGGCATATCGAGTTTTCGTGTCAAGTAAATTGTGACTGAGATAATAGACAACATGCTCGGCACCAACATCATCTTCTTGAACCAAAACCATGCCGATGGTGCTATCAGTGACGGCCAGATAAAGAGTATAGTCGTGGTGATAATCAGGCGGACATAACAACATAGCAGAAACAAGGAGCGCCTTGAGTTGCTCGAATGACTCTTGTGCAACGACATCCCAAACAAAGGAGGTATCCCACTTTAATAACTGCATATAGCCCTTGGCAACTTCAGCATAGTTCGGAATAAAACGACGTAAAAAACTTGCTTTACCTTGCAAACTCTGTAATTGTTGCAAAAAAGCAAGAGGAGGAAGATTCAAAATGGCTTCACCTTGAGGGGATCCAACCGGATGCCCTCTTTGGAGACGAAAAACCCAAGAAGTCTACCGGATACAATGCAGAAAGCACATTTATGCGAATTGAGACAGATACGGTAGTGTCGACAGTGAAGAAAAATTTCGCGGAGGTGATTTCGATGGTCATGGCACTTTGCTGAATGGGCCGGAAGGTCATCCAGGTAAGGTTGCACAATGTGACGAATATCATGAAACGCATAAGACATTGCATGTTGGAAGGTAGCACCAGAATTTTTAAGACCGAAAGGGAGTTTCTTATAGGCGAAGGTACCCCACGAGCAGATGAAGGTGGTTTTGTGTTGATCCGCAGGCGATATATTGATCTGGTTGTAACCAGAAAAGTCGTCCATAAATGAATAAATCTCACTTCCAGTACAATCGTCATTGAGCTGGTCAATGAAAGGCGTAGGATAGTTATCTTTGGGACATGCACGATTAATGTCACGGTAGTCAACACAAACCCTAATAGTGCCCTGGTTCTTGGTCATAGGGACAATATTAGAAACCCAATCAATGAGTAGGATGGGGTAAATAAACCCAACTTTAAGAATTTTTTCAACTTCTCCTTTAATGGCTGCAGCTTTTCAAGGGTGCACGAGGTGTAAACGTCGTCGAACAAGTTTGGCACTCGGATATGTAGGTATTTCATGCACCATGATACTAGGATCAATTCTGGGCATCTCTTCGTACGACCAAGAAAAAACGTCACGAAATTCTCTAAAAAGATCAGTATAAAATTGAATATCCTCTAGAGTACAAGTTACTCCGATGTGAATATTCTTGACAACCCTCGCTTTAATAGAGATGTCAATAGGTATGGTTTGCATAATGTTCCCCATGTTGCCTTCATAGAAAACTTGATGGATTTGAATAGGTGTTTGAAGGGGTTGTGAGGGGACACAGGAAGAAAAATGCTCAAGACAATTAATCATAATCCCGTGGCTAGGGAGAAACGAGGAGCGATGTTGATGATCAAACCAAGGAGGTTCCTCGAAAGACTAGTCTCGATAATCGCTTCATCATAAAGAAATATTTCCTGTAAGGGATCTGAAGAAGCGCTATCTCTGAGCCAAGGGGATTGTATATATGTGTCGAGAGCCCTGCTCGAAGGAGCAGGTTCAGAAGATGAAGCCGAGGAAGAAACAATTTCAACATAGTTGAGCTCGGCAGGACTCAATGGCATGACATCGCCCCAAGATTCTAGCTGATCAACAAGAGGAAGGACCCAAGGATCAGAACGGATAGAAATCATATTGATGGGAGTGATGTCGGGAGGTGGGAGTGAAAAAACACCCATGAGGGCAAGATCTTTAAAAAGTCCAACACCCACACTCTCATATGGAATGGAGGTATGCTCCACAAAAGGCACATTGCCATCGAAAGAAGAAGAAGCGAAGAAGGACACTTGGTCTACTGTGAAAATTTCCCCTTGATGGGGAAAATGAAGGACACAGAATAGAGATGAAGCCACAGTTCGCATGGCATATGTCCAGCTTCGTCCTAAGAGGAGGTTGTAAGTTAAATTTGCATCGACAACTTCGACCTCAACTTCAACTGTCTTTCCTTCCAGGGTAATAGGCAAACGCGAGAGGATACCATAAGGACGAGAATCTCTCCCATCGAAGGCTTCCAAGGTATTGGGAGACTGACTAAGGGTTGGGGAAACAATATCCTTCCAACAAGCAACAGACATGATGCAAGTGGAAGCGCCCTCATCAATAACAGTGCGGTGAATATTCTTAGAGTTGATGATGACTTGAATGAGGAAGGCGATCTGGTGAGGCAGTCTCGCTACATGATTATCCAGATCAAAAGTGATTAAATCCGAGTTGGCCGGGTCAATGCCACCAATGGCTGATAGTAAAGAATTCCTCTAGGAGGGATATCTCTAGAGGACTTCTAGTGCAGACATAGCCGAAGGAGCTTGGGCTAAGTCCTCAACAATTCTATAGTGCTGTGTAGCACGAGCATTAGGGTTGTAGGAAGATTTCCAGAGCACCCCTATGGGAGGAGGTCAAAATATTGACTCAGTACTAGGCCGCTCGATATGGAGGGGACCAGTACTGGACGAAGGAATACTGGAGGGGACTTCAGTTTCCTTCCCGGTGGGTGAAGGATATTCCATTGACCATGTACTAATATGGATGGGAATCGTCCCAGCCATGAAGACTTGAGAGTCGAAGGTCGAAGAAGATTGAGGTTGATCAGCCACCATTTGAGTCTGTTGTGAGGGAAAAGGCTCTTTTAACACAGCAGGAGTCCCAGGGATGCCTTTTAGCAAATGACTAACCTCAGACCATCTAGGGCAATCTTTAGTATAGTGATCCTCGTCACAAATGAGACAAGGGTACTTAGGCTTGCGCTTGACACCTTCTTCGGCCAGAGGCTTAGGGGGATCCTACTTTGGTTGATTGGCTCTATTCTTCCCTTTTCCCTTTTTATTACCTTTCGAAGTTTTATCCGCCGCGGTGGACTGTATGGCGTTAACTTCGGAAGTTTTACCAGGATTGGGTGGGGCTTGAGAAGCATTTTCGGTTGGAGCAGCAGATTTTTGCTTCGCAAGGTTCACGAAAGATTTTCTGGAGGATGCATTAACGAAACCAATAACACCATCAATAGATAGCGTTGACGAAGCTTTGGAAGTTCCGGGTCGCGGAGCATCAGGCAAATAATCATATAGCGTACCGGACTGGGAGTAAACCAAGTCAAGATACTGAGCACGCACAATAGCTTGCTCTTCGATTACACATGCCCCCATAACAATGTCTCGAGCTACCGAACCGACGAACGAGGTTATAAACCAGTCAGTCAGAAGCTGATCGGGGATCCAAAACTTAATTAGACAACGACGCCTCCTCCATTCATGGATATGTTCAGAGATATGCGTGTTCGTTTCCTGTTTCAAGGATGTCAGGAGGTGCATGCCTGTTTCATATCGAATTGGTAACTGAAAAATGAGTTAAAAATGCCATAGAAAGCGAGTTAAAGTCCTGAAAAAGTTCTGCGAGCAAGCTACATATACCACTTCGCGGCAAAGCCAGTGAGAGTCTGTTGGAACAGACGGAGCCGAATGGAATCGTCAAGCCATGAATTAGATGAACACCATAGGTGATAGGTCATGACATGAGCTTGGGGATCTTCTCCATCCCACCGCGAATCTTGGTTGGAACTGGTGGCCAATACGGATTATGAAGAAAGGGATCATTTGTCAGTTTGGACACATATGGTAGTTCCAAAGTCGCCAAGAAAGGTAATTGAGGATTGAAAGACATCTGAGGCTGCAGGTAAGAAACAACATTAGAGTTCCATCTAGTTCCCGGTTGCCCCCATTGATTTTGCCCGGACGGATTTTGCCCATAAGGGTTTTGTCCGTAAGGGTTTTGTCCATAGGGATTATAAGTGTAACCGGATGGTTGACCTTGGTTTTGACCACCAGTGGCCCACTGATTACCAACTTGAACAAGAGGAGCAGCATACGGTTGCCGAAAATTCTGATAAGGATTAACCTGTGGCTGTTGATAATTTTGATATGGGGCAATTTGAGGTTGTCCTTGGGGCTGCTAAAGGTTTTGAAAACCATATGGCGGCTGAGCTCCAAACTGTGCCTGGGGTCCAGGCTACATTTGATAAGCAAATTGGGTTTGAAATCCTACTTGATTTTGGAGACCGGATTGGGTCTAGAGCCTAGACTGGGTCTGGAAACCGGGTGGATCTTGAGAAACAACGAGCGTTTGAGTGCTCGGTTGAGTGGGCCCAAACGGATGTCCTTGTGAGAACTGAGGTTGACCCATCTGGCTAGAAGGTTGTCCTGGTTGAGACTAAGGTTGACCCATTTGCCCAGAAAGTTGAGCTTGTTGGGTAATGGGTTGACCTTGCAGAACTGAAGGCCGACCTAACTGACCAGATGGTTTGGTTGGCTGAACAATTGGTTGGCCTTGCTAGATTTGAGGCTGACCTAATTGTCCAGAAGATGGACCAGGTTGGACAGTAGGTTGGCCTTGCTGGATTTGAGGCTGACCCACTTGTCCAGAGGATGGACCAGGCTAGGTAGTAGGTTGGCCTTGCTGAATTTGAGGCTGACCTACTTGTCCAAAGGGGTGACCTTGTTGGGCACCAGGTTGGCCTCGTTGGATGTAAGGTTGTTCTAGTTGACCAGAAGGTTGCCCGAAGTAAGTAAAAGAGGAACCACTAAAGGCCGAAGGTTGTCCCTGTAAGGGTTGTCCTTGTGGGCCAATAGGTTTCCCTAGATAAGGTTGCCTGTAATACGGTTGTCTGTAAGACGGTTTCCCGTTAGACAGCTGACCTTGATAGGGTGGACCTTGAAAAGTTGAAGGCTGTGCTTGGCCACCGTGATAACTGGTCGGGCCCCAAGAAATAGATAACGGAACGGAAACCTCAACCGCAGGCTGAGATGGGATGGATCTAGTGTGATAAATATGGTTTCCTCAAGAATCATAGTAATGAAATGGATTCTGCGGATCCGAATTCTGAAGAGCATGCATGTATTGGTCATACGTCCACCCTGCTGGAATGGAATCGGAAGAAGGTGGGACACTATTGGTGGGATTAACAACTCCAGATGCCAACGCCGACATACTACCACTAGTAGGACCAACTGAAGGTCCAGCAATAGCGGTCACTACTGAAGATGCAGCGATGGCACTAACAGCGGGAGTTGAAGAAGCCACACAAACAGTCGGAATAGTCGGGATAGATGTGATAGTCACATTGTGAATCTGGGGTGTGAAAGGTTCTGAGGTAGGAGTGACGATACGAGACCACATGGAACTTGTAAGGGGAGATCTGGAACTCATGATATCATCCAAAGCATGGTAGCGTAAAGGCAATGTGATACCAAGAGGGGTGACACTGAAGGGTGAAGTTTCCGTAGGTATAGGGATTTCACCACTTGCCATAAAGGTCTATTCACCAGAGACGGGGTTCGTCTCATCCATGTCAGAGGAAGACATCGGGACCGAAACACTAGAAGGAGTAACGGGAAAATATTTTTCGGAAGGTTCCCAGACGGGGTTCCAATGAATATCGTAAAACTTGTCCTCTAGAGCGTGAGAGTTAAGTGGTTGAATACTCGGAATAACAGGAAGAGTATCGCTAACAACTGGTACCTCAGAAGCGACAGAAGATGCAGAGCCTTGGTCACTTGGTATGGGAGACGGGATCGATGATTCCGCCAGGATGATTTAACTCAAAAGTTCTAGGGAAAAATAAATGAGCAGGGAAAACAAACCTATGTAAACTGAAACACAGTCAAGACTTAACAAGGTAAATGTGAACATGGTCGACTAAATTTTATGACACAGGAACAATACTTGACCTTTTCATTTTTAAAGAGTCGAGAAAAGGACAAAAGATGACTCTAGTCGCCTTCGAATATTTAATGAGCCTGAAAGGACAAGTGCTCAGATGATCCTTTTCTTTTAGGGAGGCAAAAAGGAATGAAAGTGACTACTCTGGAGAACTAGGCAAAAGGTTAACCAGACAAACCGAAAACTGCATATACACCTTGGTGATCAAATGAAAGAGCAATGACCAAGGACTTTCCGTACGGCAGTCAATCTCTCGAATGCTATGTTCGGTGCGTTAAGGTTCGCAAGGTGGCAGACACGACTTCCTATGGATGTAGGATGATAACCTAGTGGGGTCTCCTGATATATACTCGATGGTACTGGGAGCACAAGTCCATACTAGGAAGCTATTGAGTCACAGAAGGAGGAATCACCCAACCTTAAGTGAAAGCAATAGTGACTAGGTTTAATGATGCCAGAGCACGTCTCTAGCCTAAACCTCTAAATAATGCATGTTAAGTTCCAATGCGTTGTTAAGTTCATTCAGTTAATTTTAGAGTTGATCTTGAATTAGGTTTCAGATTTCAGGCCCTACCGTATGTAGATCAAAAACCCTAGGATGCAACTAGAATGAGTAAAGCATATTTCATTCCAATGAACACTTACTTAAGGAAAGATAGAAAGTTCGTTCCCAAACTAGGGCAAAATCAAGACAAGCAAATGCAAGCATCAAGAAACACAATGCATTAACACACCAACCCTATAGTGCATCGATCCTACTAATGATAGATTTTAAAATTCGCTTTCCAATTTCTCAAGCATGAAAATTTGAAATGAAAATGTACCTTCACTTTTGTATATTAAATGAATGCAATCTTTTGATTTTTTTTTTTATTTTTTTTGTTTAAAGAGACAAACAAGCAAGTGCGAATTGATGGTTCCAAACAATTGTGATCTATGCTTGGTAGTGAAGAAATCGAATCAATATCAAAAATTGGTTTAATAATCGACACTAAAAATCAACCAGCAAGAAACAAGCAATGAAAAAGCCTCAAGCAAATCAATAAGATGGTTGCGGATGAACCTTGGATACACAATCAACCCAGACAAATGGTTCAAAAACTTGAAAGAGCTAGGTCACAGGGCCTAAAAACACAAGACTCATTCAATGAAACCAAAGAGACAGTACCCTAACAAAAGCAATTAAAACAAGTTGATGGGAGAGAGGAAAATAGCAGGGGATAAACAAGACTGGTGAATTCAGGAGGTGAAGTTGTGAAAACAACTTGCAAAGGAATCGTCACGGGTATATAAGCAACAACTTGTGTTGTTAAGCAAATCGTCGCAAGGGTGATGGCAACAACAGAGCAATGTCGTTGTAGAGGTACACCTATCTTCCGCGACATGCCGATTTCAAGAATAGTCGCGACTGTACGACAGGGAATTAGCGACGCATAGGTTTACAAAACGAGGATAGGGCGACGTCGTCGTGACTGTCAAAAATTTTCCAATGACGAGTTTGAAAACAAGTGAAAACTCCCAAACAAACACTAGGCTATCCTTCCAAACAGTAAGGGGAATTCCCAGATAAACCTAGGCAATCAAAAAACTGAAGGTGGAAACCCCAAAAATCCAGGAGACACTAAAAAAAAATCAAGGGTAAAGAAGAAGAAGACATACAAAGGACTCCCTAGTGGAGTCGCCAACTTGTGATAAAGGAAAGTTTCCCTCTATGGACAGAGGCAACCCCTCTAGCCCTAGAGTGGGTCTAGTCGCAGCAAGGACAAAACAACAATCGATTCCCTTAAATAATCATCATTAGAGGCCTACCTCAAACCAGTGGTTGATGAAGTTTTTGTTGTGCTGCTCTAGCTTCTGTCTCTTTCTCCTCAGCGAGCAATCACCCTGAAACACCACAGGAAAACAACAAAGCACGTAAATGAGAACAACAATGATCTATTTACTTATAAAGTCAAGAAATCATAAGCTATCAAGTAAATTGTGAACAAGATATAGGAAATCATCATTGATTGTATTAAAATGAATCAAGAGCAAAGCTTACAACCAAGTCTTGATGTCACAATCCTTCTCAAAGGGTCCAACCAGTATTGTTTCATCAAGCATTCACTCTCGAGAATGGGTCTCCCAAATAGATGATATCTCTCTCCCACTCACAAGCTCTAATACAAGGTTAAGGCACTCCACAACTTCTTACTAAACTATTACCAGTCCCACACTTTTCACACTCACACTAAAGCTATCTACTTAGTTTCAAAGCAAACTGAAAAGAACTAGCCAACACTGCAAAACTAAAGAACTAGCAGATCATAGCAATGGTGAGTGATTTTATAGGAGAAGGAGACTCCACGAAATGAGGGGGAGGGAGGTTGCACAAGAGGCGGAACCACCATCCCAGAGGAGGAAAATCAACCCAAACTGACCCAACAACCAGCTCTAGAAACACCCAGAAGGCCGACTATTTGAACCAATTCACCAAATCTGGGTCGTCGCAAGTCATGAACTAAGGATCAGCGACGACATTGCAAGGAGGCAATGAATTTAGATGAATCGTCGCGGTAAATAGCTGGGAGCTTAGCGTCGAGCCCTAAAATGGCACCGTTGTGGGAAACATGTGTACACCTGCGATGGTGTCACGACGAGACTGTTCATGACAAGGGATCGTCGCACCTTTTAATGTCTTAGTAGCGGCGATGCAGAAATTTAGGAAAAAGGGTCAGTTCTTCAGCATCATAGAGCACTTGTTTAATCTTTTTGCATAAGTGGGAAGATATGGACATGTGTATTTGATACATGACACAACAGAGGGACTGAGATGAGGACAGTGACAAATTACTGTGTAACAATTATCTGTTCTTGATTTAATTTCTCCTTGAGCCTCTCTTCCCTATCAAATTAATAGAAATATTTTTTTATTAGTAAACCCCTTCCCAACTTTCATCTTTTTGATGATCTGCGTTTTTTAATGTTTTATCTTTTTTTTTTTACTTATTGTAAATTATTAATTTTATTAATCTAACCAACTAATTTATTATAATTTATTAATTACAATTTTTAATTTGAAGGATAATAATTTATCCTAAATTCTTAGTCAAATTTGAGTAAACTGACATTCTTCCTGCCTCACTCGCATTTGTATTAACCTAATTGCACTCTTTTCTAATTATCCTGCTTCATTTGGTCCTTATGGATGACTGGAGTGTCCACTCGAAACGTTGGACGAATCAGTGTCATACACAGTAAAGATCTCCAAAAAAATATTTACCATTAAGAAACCAAAAAAATCAACCAAGAATAAAAACCACTTGATCTGTGAGATAAGACCATTATGCTTATCAATCCTCAAGAAAACCCATAGAAAATCATCACAAGGGACTATCCCAAAGAAAAAAATTTGTGAAGTGTTTATATGTAGTCCCTAACATCTATCCTAAACACAAAAACTGTGAAGTGCGTAACTGTAGTCGCTCAACATCCATGCAAGTTGCAAGTTATCCCTGAAATGCACCTTTTCAACTCATGCATGTGAGGGAAAACAATGACCATACTTGGTTATTGGCTTCATGTTACCTATTATTACAAATTTGTGTAAGACATGGAGAAAGGGCCAGATCCTCCTTGAAATTGAGGTTCTAGGAGGATGAAAGCATATAGGTTTCGAAGAAGGAGTGATGTCTCCAATGTGGTTGATTCGAGTGTGGATATATTGGAATAGGGTGAAGTTCAAACCATGAGCATCAATGCCATTTAATTTTCCGTAATCGTATTAAACCTTATATTCATCTATGCATGGTCTCTCAAAAGAATGTGAACATTGGCCACAAAATGCCTCTTTTAAAGAGGCTCGAGTGACCTAGACAAGAATTATATAAGCATGCTTGAGCCCTTTGAAGTGACAACAAAACTTCTTGAAGGTTTGTATGGTTCATTTTTTGATAATGATAGTAGATATGTCTAAATAGCTATGTTTACTAACAAATTACATGCTTTATAGTAATGTAGAAAAGAACAAAAAATAAACATTCCCATGTTTTTTTTAAGGTAAGCACGTTATTTGATTAGTGGGTTGCTATGAACCTTAAATCCACAATATCATAGTAAACTTGAATTTAACATGGCGGTCGTGGAATTAATCCAATGCATACACATGATCAAGGCTCTATGTTCCATAGGATTCTATGCAGAATTTTGAATACAAACAAATGGACTAGTTCACCACCCTATGAGCCAAAAATATTGTTGTCTTTTGGTTCTAGTTATATTAGGAACATATAACTGATATTAATCATAATTAAAACCACTAAAAACAATGGATATTCCCTCTTCCAAATCAACAAGGCGTTCCAAGCAGCCCATTACCGTCCCTCAAAGCAACCTCTGACCCTCCCCCCTCAAGTTACGGTTTCACTTCTGTAACATATCTGTGGTAACTACATCACTATTTTCTACCTTCAATAACAGTGATTACAGACCCTAATTTTGGCCTTATTGAGCAATCTAGTACAGTGATTTGGAGTTGATATATTGACAGATTTTGGCTAATATTCCATTAAAGGCAGTTTGGATTTGTTAGAACATTTTGATGTAACTTTGATGGACATAATATCTCTCTCATAAGGAAAGAATTTTGAGTTTTCCCCTTGTTGGTTTTTCCCTCGCTGTGAGCCTAATATTAGTGTCTCTTATATCTTGCTTATTGTCTATTGTTCATTGTCTACTGCGATCTCTATTTTTTGCTCTTGTTGAAGAATCAATTGTTCAATTTTTTCATGTATAGCTACTTATTGATTAAATTTTAAAGAAGGAATTGTTTGCACCAATAAAATTAGTTATCACTGATCACATCTCTAAAATATTAGCCAAGTATAATATTAAAAATATTTTCAAACCCTACAAGACTTTAAAACAATTATTCAAATCTATTAAGGATCAATTTAATCCATTGTCGGGCCCTAGGGTTTAAAAATCTCTTGCCCGTGTGGAAATTCTTATATATGCCAAACTAGTAAATTTGTTGAAGCCCGACTAAAAAAACATATAGTCAATACTACTCATAACCATTTTTCAAAATATGCCCTTGCTGAGCACTCTTATAATTCTAAGCACCTTATATGCTTTGACCAAGCAAAAATCCTTGTTTGTGCTCCCTTTTATTCCACTTGAATCATTCATGAAGCCCTCAAAATCGAAAAGCACGTAAATAATTTTAATCAAGAAGATGGCTACAAGTTAAGCCAATCCAATCTTGAAATCATTTCATTCGAAGCCTTAATCATTGATCATCCCCTTCTAACCCTCTACCTCTTTATTTTCTAATTATTTTCTTAATTGATTCCTTCACCCCCCACCCGCACACTTACACCATTGATGTTTTTCCTTCCTTATGGTTATCTTGTTCCTTTTTTTTTTCCCTTGGAAAAAATCGTAATTTTCATTATAATAAGAAAATTACATGTCGTATATGTGTATTGCATATGCTGTAAAAAGAGGCAGAGTATCTGTTCAACACTTAAAGAGATTCCAGAGTAGCAAAAAGAGATGCCTTGATCCACGCAGGGAGGCACAGATGTTCCAGTTTAGTAAAATTTTAATCAAAATAACTCTTAGCAAAGAGTACCTATCAGTTATGTGTCTAATAATTTAAAAGCATATATGAATATTTACAGATGATAGGTTATGATAAAAAACATATATCAGGCTCCTTGAGAGCCCTTTAAACTGATGTATCTATGTACGGCCGGTGATAGTACTGATAATGAGTCTCGTCCCTCTGTTCCTGGATCAGCGAGATGTCGGGAGGCCTGTGCGCAACTTCTTTGTATAAGATATCGACAGTTGTATTTCGTTCCCTGTAAATGTGATAGCATACAAAGGAGTCAAAAGAAGTGATAAGTCGAAGTGCCTCATCCAGGATCTGTCTCAGAGAAAAAGTTGAACAAGTTGATTTTTTATTTAGCCAATCACCAAATAACTGAAGATCTCTACAGTGTTTTTCCAATGCAAATTGAATGAGAAATTTGGTTGTGGTTAGTTCTGCATAGTTGTTTGTGCCTCTTCCCAGGCCCATTTGCAGTTTGAAATAATAGGAGTCTGATAAGTACAGTAAGGCCCCTCCCCCGCAGCCCTACTCTTGATCAAAGCCATCAAAGTAAGCCCAGGGAAGAAGGTGGTTGATGGATTCAGGGACAATGGTTCTGGGCGGTGAATGACTTCCTCTTCAGGGATAATGTTGTCATCATGCATAATACAGGCCGAAATGGAAGGCTAGTGGGGCGAAATATTCTGAAAGATGAGGTTGTTACGAGCTATCCAGAGAGCCCAACAAATAAGGAGGGGGAGATTCCTGGATTTAGGTGGGGTTGCGCTAGCCCACCAATTTATTCGGGCCTCTTGAAATGACTCCCTCTGCGATCTGCTCCGGGTGGTTAAGAAAGAAGAGGACAAGCTCCAGAGGTCCTTTGCAGCCTGGCATTCCAGAAAAAAGTGATCTAGGGATTCATTATTGCATTTACACAGACAATACCAAAAAGGTCCATGTTGTGTGCACTTAAGGAGGTTATCCCCTATTGGGATCTTGTTTTTAAGGATTGACCACATGAGGAGTCGGGTCCTGGGGGGGCCCTTGAGCTTCCATAAATTTTGCCACCATGGCTCGAGAGCTTGAGGTTTGTATTCTTCTGCTAGAACCAAATAACTCTCCTTAGGGGAGTATTTCCCAGTTTTTGCATGTGCCCATATTAATTCATCTGCCCCTTCTTGGATTCTGATTTGTGCTTCAATCAAAGCCGTTGTATAATTTTTCCAGGTCTGTTCCCATTGTGGAGGAATGAGCAGGCTTTGAGCTTTATCTTGTTCTTATGTACTTACTTGTCTTATTTATTTTAACCCCCTAATCCCCTAATCTATTTTCCCTCATATTTTATCTTCTCCCCATACCTTCCATCTTAATTCTTTTCAAATTTCCTTTAGTCAAATGTAATAACACAATAATTCTATCTATTGTCTATTCTTGACTTAATTCCTCCTTGAGTCCTCCTTTAATAGAAATAATTTTTTGTTAGTAAACCCCCTCCCAACTTTCAAGCTTTTTTAATGTTTTATAATTTCTTTATTTTTGTAAATTATTAATTTTGTTAATCTAATCAACTATT